>VZTT01001926.1:2768-20311 GCA_013400855.1 Buphagus erythrorhynchus
TTATTGATACTAATATTGTTTATATGTGTGAAGAGCTATTCTTACTTACTTTTTTAAAAATTATATTTCTCTTCTTTTAGGAAAGGGACAAAAGTGTTTCTTTATGGCATTAGGAATAAGGCAATACTATCAGCCACAACTGTAATTTTTACAGCTGTAAGATTGCTAGCACTCAGGAATATGAACACTTGTGCCTTTAATTTTCACTTGAAATTTGAATCCAGTTATAAGAACATATTCTCATGAAAAGCATTCTCTTATAAAGATACTGAATTTTGAAAAGGCAGTTTTCTCTTCAGAGCTGTGTTCTGAAAATTGTAATATGTAATGCCAGTTCAGAGGCTCATTTTACAAGTCTCTCCACAAATCCATATCCCTGAAGCCAATCTCAGAGGAGTAAATGTGATGTGTAATAGAGAAAAGACAGTCTTTATCAGTCTGGGTTGGGAAAACAGAGGTGCAGGTACTGGAATCTGTGGCACTGGAGCAAAGGTGGCCCTGTATGAATTGCACACATTAAAGCTGGGATTTTACAGGTTTGATTAACCCACAGCTTAATGAGTTACTTTTCATTAAGCTGCACAGGTGAATGTGTTTTGCTGCACACCCAACAGAATCTGTGTTTGCAGACATGACCAGCTTCATGCTCAGCCCTTCTTTCCCTGGAACATTTCATTTTGGTTAAACCATAACATGTGGGGTCAGAACTGCAGCAGAGCCACCAAGGATCCCCATCCTGGTCCCAACAGCCCAGAGCTCTGCCTGCTCTCCAGCCTTCAGCCAAGACCTGCTGCTCCTAAAAACTCAGACATGTGGAACCCATAGGGCTGGATGTCTATAAAATTCATTCCTTGTTTCCCCACTCATGATTTTTGAGAGCAGCTGTACTGTGGCAATTTTGGGGATATCCAAAAGCTTGACTACATAAATGATACAATTCATCTATTCAGGAAAAAAAATTTGAAACTGAAGTGTGAGGAGTGAAGACAATTATTAAAAAAAAAAAAACCAAACTGACATTTCCTTCAAAAAATGCTATGGAATTAAATCAATTTATAAAGAGAGCAAAGCATGTTTAAAATATTACTTGATCAATTGACTTATTTAGAATCCTCCTAAATGGAATCAGGTTTAAAATAGCTACTGTTCACTGTCTTTCAACAAGTATTAGCATCTTCTGTAGAAAATATCCTCTCTGATTGCATTAATACAGAAATATAATAAGAGATCTATCAAGTCCTCCTTCTCTGTATGACAGGTTTCCATATATTACTCTGTCACAGATACCCATATAATCTTTTTATAAGCTGCAGTCACCATGTCCTGCTGGAATAGTTCTGCTGTTATAACAAGTAATATATAAAACAACTACTATGTAACAGCTTCCAGTGAGGATTCTGAATCAACTGAAAATGTTGAACATTATATTCTGGTGTTTAATTCCAAATACTGACCACAACAATCTTATGGGATATGAGGCATAAAGAGATTATTTTACGAGCTGTGGGCACACATTTGAGGATGGAAAATCTCTGTTGTTTAATAGCACTTGATCACACAGGACAGGCTTCAGGGCAGGGAGTGAATGATTTAGAAATTTAGAAAACACGATGTATGTGCATCACCCCTCCTCAAAGACCACGAGCTGCTACTTCCCTTGGCATATGAATGCAAACAGTGCTGAAACCAAACAAAAATTAGCATTTATATAAAATAAATGCCTGTATTCACAGTTACAAGAAAATGTGGAGAACAGGAAGAAGCAAAAATCTTGTCAGCCTAATGATTTCAGCCTTAAAAAGAGGTATGTATGTGCCCTAAATTTAAAAATTTAAACCAAGCAAGACACATATGTAAAAAAGATATTATACATACACACATACATGTGTATATATATATAAAAACCACAGATATAGATATTTCCTATACAACCCCGTGGCTCACAAGGCCCCTTTTTCAGCAGTCTAGGAAGCAGACAAGGAGCTGTTCAAAGGTGCTTTAGGGCACCCCCAGAGCTGGCAGCTGAGGTGATTCCAGGGTGCTCAGCTGCAGCTTAAATTCAGCTTCCCCTCTAAGGCAGCTCAGCCCTCACAGTGCCAAACTGGCCCCTCTTGGCTCAGGGTGATGCTCCCAGCTGCAGAATGGGCAGCTGAGAGTCCAGCTTTGGAAAAACACCCAGATTTTCTGGAAGTGCAAGACAGAGGTATTACTGAAAGTAATTAAAAAGAGCAAAGGAAGAGGAACTGATCAAGTCTACAGTGATGCTGTGCCACATCCCTCCTTGCAGAAGGCAGGTGGCAAGCTGCTCCATTTCTGCTGCTGAGGTACCAACCTCTGGCTTTAGGCCCACGTTCTGAAACCACAATGCTCAGAGGGAAACGCTGCATGGAAGGCAACAGCAGACTTTGCTTTCTGGGTTTGAGTGTACTGACCCAGAAGCAGAGAATTGAACTTAAATGTCCTTAAAATATCTTTTACTGTGGTGGAGGCTCAGAAAAATACATTTTACTGAGGTTTTATGAGCAGAAAAAGAAAATGGGTATCACAGAAATGAAAGATTTTGAAACCAAGGTACAATATTTGTTGGAGAAAACCAGAAATTATTTGGAAATGAAATGGTATGAATCAGGGAAAAAAAATTGCATGTAATGTCAGGAAGATAAAATTAGTATTCATATTATGACAGAAATATTTTCTTTGAAATGAAGGAGACATGCTAATAAATAGCAGAGAGCTCTGTGCCTATATTTAAAAATAGAGTGATACTGAGAAGCAATGTCAGACTAAGTATGTATTTATATNAAATGTGGGAAAATAATTTAATTATTTAATTTAATCCCGAGTAAACCACACCAAACTGAGTTTTAAAATTTCCTCTTTTTCCATTTAGCAGCCTAAGGGATGTCTCTGCTACTGACACAGCATCCCTGAAGAGCAAAGCTGCTGTGATGAACAGGACAGAGGATTGCAGGAATATGAATTGGGTTGTTTTTTATTGGTAGTTGCTTGTTCTCCTGTCTTTTTTGTTGTTATTGTTCCTTGAGGTTTTAAAAATATGATCTCCCTATATTAATCTTCTGCTTTGTCTGGTCTTACTCTTCACTCTTTTGAGTTTTTAGTTCTGTTCTCTCTACCTTTCTTTTACTCAGTTCTTGCTGTCTGATTTTAAGTTCAGGATGAACTTCTGGAACTTCTGAACCATTGTGGTTGAGTTTCTTAGAAATGAGTTATTCTAGAAGCAAGATCCATGGAGGACTGTACTTACTGCAGCCTGGTTGTTCAGAATTTCATTTCTCTGGTCACAAACCACAGCTGTCACAGCACCCTGCTGGAGTGCTGCAGTTCAGAACACAGAGAGAAGTCAGCACAGATTAAAACTCTCCCAAGTTTCCCACTGACTTAGGATGAGCCTTGGCTCCCACGTGCCCAAGTCACCTTTTGAAAATGTTCCCTGAGTCCTAAGGAACTTAGCAAACATCAGCTGCTATGTTTTAAAAGGAAATCAAGCTTTTCCATTTTATTATTCTTATGTAATTAATTTAATCTGATACCTATATAGCACCATCTACAGATCTGTTTGTCTTCACTGTGGCACATCCAAACCCTCAACCACCTCAAAATATTAAGTGAAAAGACTAACTCAGCTCAGCTCTCAAATACAAAATTTAACACTAGATAATAAAGTTAGGAATATTTTTATGACACTTTAATCAGAAGAACTGATTTTTAAAATAATGTAGTTGCTCTGACATTACTTATGCAAACCCAATGGCATTTTATTCATTGAAATAAGAATGAAAAAAGGAAAAGTGCCCACATGACGGCTCACGTAGGGCTACTCTGATAAAGGGAAGCTGTGTAGTGCAGAAGAAATGTGATTTTTCTTTTTCATGTCAGAAACCTCATTTCTGTTAATGGTGAGTGTAAGGTCTTTGAAATTCTGATATTTAAAGACTACCATAGCAACACTTCCATCCATCAAGTCCCACAGTGTATGGTGGTTGCTGCAGAAAAAATTCAGCTACAAGCAATTAGGGAATGATTTTCCTCTCCATAAATTTGCTGCCATCTTTATTAGTTAGGGGTGGTCTACACATTGATTGATGATTTATCAGTTGTTACATCAACCTCTTGCTCACCTGTTTTATAAATTTTCAGAATAATCACAATTAACAGCTTTTTTCCTTGATAATTTTTTACATTAAAAAATACAGTACTGCAAGAAATTCCAATCTAGAGCAACAGATCAAATCCTTTTAACAATCCAAAGTATGTCTCCTGCTCTCCCACCAAACCACCACAAACAACTCTGTTAATTGTGACACTTTATGAAAATCAAAATAAATCCCAGCCATACACATGCTTACTCTCTAACTTTATACAGCAGTTGTCTTGATATGTGAAGAGGCGTTCAAATATTCAAAGCTGACTTTATTTAGATTTTCTAGAAGTTTGGTTCAAGAAGGCCTCTCTGAGCAGCATTCAGGATTGGGAGTGTGTGGTGGATGCTTAAAGTATGCAAATTGTCACAGTGCTGGCAGAGTACATGTGGGGCAACAAAATCACCATGGCAGGAGTCTAAGGAAACATTCATCAATTCTCTCACATGAATGTGGCTCCATCACACGTGGGAGCAGAAATGTTGGCTATTCAGATTTCATATAGAGGTTAACTCTCCCAAAAATCTATGTCCTTGGTGTAATTTGAAAAAAGAATGTCAACACTTTATTCTCAGTAGCTAAAAAGCTATTTCCTCTTGAAAAAGAAGAATGACAAACATCAGCAAACTCTTTTGCAGTTTAAAAGCTCCTGTCTGTGCACATTACTCTTTCACAGAAAAAAAATACTAAAAGATAGATATATATTAAAAAAAAAATCTCTGTTTTGCTCTGTACACAAGGCTGCAACTAATTACAAGAAGAGACAGATGCTGAGTAGCCTTAAGGCTTTCCCTGCCACCACAGTGAGTCTGTGCACTAGTCAACAAGCAGGTAGTGAGTGAACTCAAATGTTATCTGACAAGGCAGCAGATCCCATCACCTAGGGTTAGAACACAGACAAGCAACTCCGTGTTCAAAAGTAAAGACAGAAAAATTTCAAGCAGATTGTTTCTGACAGAAATCATATCACAGCCACCCTTCCTGACAAAGTCTCTGCGAATGAAACTCTGCACTTTGTGTTTGCCATCCTCCCCTTGAAGAAACAGCCAGGATTCCAAAGGTGCATTAAAGGTGACAGCTCAGGGCACTGTGCTTAGCAAGTGCTTCTGTGCTTGTTTTCTCTTTGGAGCTATTAGGGAACCTCTGCTGCTTGTCTGTGGGGAAGCAGAAGAGTGCCCCACTTTTCCCACCTCGTTCTTTGTTTCCTAAACACTTCCAGCTTGCTCATAGACGTCAGATGTCAGCTTCACAACAAAAAATCCTGGCATGCAAAAACTTCATGTCCACCCAGAAGTTTTAAAGAAGTTTCACCACCCTAAAAAGGAAAGTTAACAAAAGGATAAAAGCTGGCTGTAATTGCCAATACTGCTTCCCCTGAAAGACAAACAAAATCTCCTAGCTAATCCTAGCAGAGAATTGTTTATCAGTTTTGAAACAGAATTTTTGCCCTTCCTTCACAAATAAGCGTGATCTCCATACATTTTTGAGTGTTACAAATCCTTGCAAACTAACAGATTTGAACAGTTTCCTTGCTTTCTTCCCAGAAAGTATTGAGTTCATCTAGATTGATTTGGCTGTTTCACTGTGAGTAATGTCAAAACAAGACAGGAGAAATACAGTGTTCAATGGAGCACAACAGATTCTGTGTACATAGGTTCTAGCAGTGCTGTGGATTTTGACCTGCAAGCTGGGCATTTGCTCCCAATGGCCCGTGAAAACCCCCAGGGAAGTTTTTGGGTTCTACTGACTAGCATTATAAACACCATTTTCTTTTGCTGAAGACGAGTATTTTCCAACCTTAAAAATTAAACAGAGGACGTGAGGCATGCTTGCTCACCCTGTGGTATCATTAAGACACAGAAAGTGAATGAGGCATTTATTTCTAAATATTCCTTTCAGCAGAATGGGATATACACACTGCCAGTCACCACAGGTGAGGGACAGAGGACAGTGAACAGAGGCAAGTGAAGAAGTACCAGACATTACAGACAGAACATGGTCATCCTGTGTTACAGTTACTTTGGACTCCAGGTTTCTTTTGCATTTCCATTCCTCCCACTAACATTTTTAGGAAAGACATTAAGGATTGTTTAATACTGTGAACTTGCAGCACTGATCTCTTCCTTTACATTACTAAAATGACTATTGCAGCATATTTCACTAGCGATTATACTAGAAAACTAGTGGCATGGAATATAGAAAATGTGTCTTGTTAGATTCAGTCAATCTTGTAATCACTGCAGCACACTGATTTCTGTGCAAGATATTTGCTTTAGCCATAATTAAATTTACATGGCTCAGGATGATACCTTCCACAGTGGAACAAGGTATAACTTGCATATTATTCTAAATGACTGAAGTTTTGAGCAGTCTCTGGTAGATACTTCTAGGCATTAGAGCTAATAGACCTGTATTACCAGTAGTAGTTCTCAATTATACAGTACTACATTAAATTTGGTTTATTAAGTCTTTATTCCTCATCAGAGAATTTTTAATGTTGGAGTGTTTTTCTGTCTTAAAATAAATTATTTTGTGGAAAATCAAATTCTTTGCTAGCAGCAATAGTCTGTCCTTACAAGTGTAGCTAGCAGGGCTGTGCTTGCTCTGTGGAGGTTTGTCTGAAAATTGGTGCTTTAGCCAGATCCTCACGAGGTAACAGCTCTGCTCACTGCTGCAGGAACAGCAGTGTCACACAGTTTATGAACAATTTAAAATACTTGGACTTTGGGGCCAGTCATGCACATCATGTGTGGATTTGAGTGTCCTGCCTGAGGTTATGAAAGACCTACAGTCCATTTCTCTTTAAAAGAAGTCTGAAAAGCCAAATAAAAGAAAAAGCATCATTTGCAACAGCAGTGTATGCTACCAGGTTATTTCCCCATTTCCTCTGACAAACTTTTTGGATTTCTGCTAGGGAAATCAACAAGCAACCTTGAGTTGTCTTTAAAAGGGACTAGGAAGAATAAAAACTTGACAGCTTTGATAATAGTAGAAAATTAACAGGAAAAATCAGACCTAAAAAAATTAACCAAAACNTGTTCTCTGTGAAATCATTATATCACAAGTGCCTGAACATCATGAGTTCTCCTTGATTAATGTGACCAGCCAGGAAGGCAATGTTCACAGAAGGGTGAAAATTACCAGAAGTGAAAATTGCAAACTGATTACTAAAGAAAATTACTAATATAACCCCGTGACTCAGTTTCTCTGAGGTTGCTCCAGACTTCCAGTAGGATGAAATGAAATCTCTTCAAGCATTATCTCTTTTTCCACGTTTTCCTCCTGCTCCGTGGAACAAACACTGTCAGCTCACACCTCCCCAGACACAGGACCAGCTGTTCTAAGAAGCATTGGGGAACTGCACACAGATAAATCCTGATGCATTTCAGAGATGGTCTCAACAAGTTTGGGAAGTGCTTTTAAAATTCTTCAGAAATTGTAGCTTCATCACCACTGTATCTGCTTTGTGCCTGCATAAAATTCCAGCCACTTTAAGGACACTTTCTTGATCTTCTGTCTATTTTGATGAGCCAAAAGGGCTAAAAAGCCTAAAAGAAACTTTTCAGAATCTGTTTATACTAAATTATATAGGTTTTCCAAAAGTAGTCACATATAAAATTAAATTAAATCAATAAAATGAGTTAAAACATCTGATGAAACAAGAGTTCACTGCAAAATCAATCAGAAAGCACTGGGCAGAATAGATACCTTCTGTTAATAAATTATGGCTGCTTTCTGAAAATTATTTGTAAAAATTTTATTTTAAAAAATTTTCTTAAATTTTTAAAAATTTGTGCATTTAAAAAACGTGAACATGCAGAGAAAGATATGTATTGATTTTGGAGTATGACCTCGATGTTCCTGAAGTTCTGCCTGGCAGCTGGAACTGCTGTGTGCCAGCTGCAGCAGGAGGGCTTTGTTGTGGCTGCCTCCACGTGCAGGGGACACTGCACAGCACTCAGTGCTCTGCTCAGAATTAACACATCTCTGGTGCTCTGAAAAAACCCCACTCTTCACTCCTAAAGTTAGAAATACAAAACTTAACAATCCGGGTTCCTAAACAACTGATTGGGGAATTCTGAGGAAACAGACCCTGTTGACAGTGAATTGAGGATAAGCAGCTGCCTGAATTCTCTCCCTGGATTGCCTAAGGGTCCAGAAGTCATGTTGTCACACAAGCTATAAAGCAACACGAGCAGCACAGGTACTCAGGAGAGTCCAAAATAAAATTTAAAAATATATGTGTACTCCAAATGCGTATCTGTGCATTGAGAACTTATTTAAGCACGGCATGTGCCTTTAAATGATTCACTCAGGGTGTTGTCTCTGCAGATGAAAACACACATGAATTGTCTCTTAATTTGGTGATAAAGCCTTGTTGCAAGGCATAGAATGGCCAAGTCTATGTGTAGCCTATGTATGTAATTTTAATTATTCTAATTTGTGGAAAAACAGCCAAATCTGCTTGATGGCTAAGAGTATTTTTTTGTCCTTCTACAGATAACTAGCTACTACTGAAATGATGTGTTATTTTAGTGTAGCTAATGAAAGAAACTAAGGAGGTTTTCTTTCATTCTCTCTGCTGTTTCCAGGTAGCTGTTGCTACTTAGTCCACACAGTTAAATGATTTCTTGTGCATCAGGTGCTTACAAGGGCAAGAACTTTGCTGTGGTACACATTTGTAAAGTGCTATGCGTACTTCTGGTCCTTTAAAGAATAAACAACACTAGTATGCTTCATTTAACATGTCTAAAAATATTTTTCCCCCAGGAGCAGCATGCAGGCACTGTGTAACTGGCCACAAGGCCAATAAAGTGTGATGCACAGAGACACTGAGGATTGTCTCTCTGCATCTCACTGTCCCTTGCTATGGTGTCTGGCTCCTGCTTAAAGCCCTACCACACTGAGAACTGGTTATTCCAGTAATTAATGATCAGGGTTGGGTACTGGCATTATACACATCTTGACAAGGCACTACTCCTTTTGACATAAAATTGCTATTGAACTTTGCTCTTTTCCTCACTGAGGTCCTTTGCTAAAACAAAACACACAAAAACAAACAAAAATTGTTTTTTAACCCTCAACCTGGTAAAATAAAGAAAAATACATTTTTTTATAGAAAAGGCAAAAAAATCCTACAGAAGGTGTGCTGTGCATAAAGGTAGGTGCCTGTACACCTTTCTGACACAGCACATGCCAAAAAGCAGTGTTTTTAACCATACTTCCCCAATTCCCTTTGGTTCCCCAGCAGGATTTGCTGCTGCTGCCCCTGCTCTCCCCCAGGCTGTGTCCATGGGCAGAGGCTGCTCCTTCCATGGACACACCATTCATTCCCTCCTGCTGCCTCTGCAGCATCACTGAGTTGCCCTGCTGCTCTCAGAAGAGCCAGGGGGCAGAGCTGAGGGGCAGAAAACTTCCAGATGCAAAACCATTTCCATAAACCACAGCCTCAAATCCTGCCTCCACAGAACCCCAGGAGCAGAGCAGCATTTACAGACCTAGCAGAGCTTCTGTGTGAGGAAACCAACATGTGCTTGTTTATCAGCAGTTTTGCATCTCAATTGCTTCTGTTTGAAATTAGATTTACCTTGTCACTGTTTTTGGTTGGCCATTTTTGCTTTTGTTTGCTTGTGTTGCTATTTTTTGTCCTTTTTTTTTTTTTTGATAAACATTTTGTAAGAGTTCTCACTATTGAAATCACGTGTTTTCTAGAAGAAATCTTCCTGCCAGACAGACAGCACCTAATCAGGTATTTTTAATGACTCAGGTGCCCTTAATTCTTCAGGAAACACTCTGAAAGAAAAGTCCAGCATATCTAAGATAATCAATAAAATGCATAAAGATGTTTCAGTTATATGAGGTACATCCCACCCATGAACCATACTTAGACCTCACAGTTATTCTTAAAGATAGAAAAAGACATAAAAATTTGGGTTTGTTTTGTTGGTTTTGAAAAAAACAAAGGTTTTTTTCCTTTGTTCTTCAGAGATCAAATAAGAATCATCCAGAGGCTTCCCTGAGAGGTCTTTAAAGTGAAGGTGGATTCTCCATGAGCAGCAAGGGAAGTGTCTGTTTACATGTTCTGGAGCAGAACAGATGTGCTCCACCCTGTTGCTACTTCTGTTTCTACTAATTTCAAATGGAATGGTGCATCTTAAAAAAGGCAAATCTACACCTATTGTGAGTCTCAGAACAGCAGCCAGTGATGTGGAGGACAGAAGAGAGAAGTGGAATTCAGAGTGATTTTATCAGGCTTTAGGAGTGGTGTTAGTGAAACTGTGGGATATTTATGGCAGCACAAAGGAGCCACAGGTAAACCCTAATCCTGTGATGCACGTCCTGCAGGGTCAAACAGGGATCTGCCTTGGCTTCTTCAGGATTCTTTAGGACAAGGAAAAAGTCAGTCATGTTACATATCCTGTGGCCAATTCTTTTAGATAGTATTTCCTGAGCTTAATTATTAATCCTTAAAAATATACCTAAATTATTCTATTAAAAGTTACACTGACTGAATCAGCATCCAGGAGCATGCTGGGGACAATCTGTCCCATATACTAAGATTATTTGTTCATTGTTGTTTATTTTCCATTATTACCAATAATTTACCCATCAAACAGCAGATAAATATTAGCATTTGTTTGAAATAAAAATTATTTAAATTTTACACAACTTAACAGGAGAAAAGTACAGGATTAAAACTATTTTTGCTAATCTCCAAGAAGAGAAGTTCAAGGCTTTTGTGTGTTTAATGAATTAAGCCTTGGATTGTTGTTAAACATGATTTTTAGCTGCACTGGAAATTGTTTCTTGATAATAACAGGTTTTGAACAAAATGTGCTTTTTTTTCATTTCTACCTCTCATCAACTGTTATTTTGTTTCTCTTTTTCTCCCCAGCTGCTCATGTTATTACTTGCTTAATTTTTCCTGTTTCTCTTTCGATCTTCCCTCTCTCCAGGTGTTTCAATGCTAGATTCAACTATTCTATTTGTAGTAGATTTCTCTAGGAAGGATCTGTTTCAATTGTATTGCTAGGTTTTATATACTTATTGTTGCTGTTTCGAATTAAAACAATCTTATCAAATCATGATTATTCCTGTTAGAGTAATTTTTCATTGGGTTTTTTTTTTCATAAATATACAATAGATTAAAGTGTGGCTGAACACAGCTTCATTTGACAGTATAATATCATATTTCTATTTATTGATTGTCACCTAAATTAAACATACCATCAGCTCACCAAAATCAATATATAGTTGGAATTTATATTCAAGAAGCGTTGCCTGGTAGCAAATAACTTTTCTGTCTCTGTACATGTAAGCTGAAGACAATCTACAGACTGGAAACCATATTCAAGTTAAGTAAGAGAATAAAAACTGCACAAGGCATATGACAAAGCTTCTTTATATAAAACATTTCTGTAGCAGTAGGAAAATCCATTCAGTGGCCAGTCCTGGTGGTCTAGCAGAGCTTCTTTTACTTGGACAGTTCCACTAGTGAAGTCAGACATGGACTGAAATTCAATTACTGTTAGAATTATATTAATAACTATTTCCCATGCCAAATGTACTCTCTCAGATATGTCAATAACCAACTCTTTCTGTAGAAATAATCTTATTTTCTGTTATGCTTCCATTGTATTTTGCCACATTCTTGTGATGACATAGTCACTAAACAACTGCTGGAACCTAACACATTCAGTGGTTGAAATATCATCTTAGAGTATTTTGACATCACTGAGAACAACAGGCACAAATGTCTGAACCTAGTTTGATTCTTTGTATAGATAGATTGGGGAGCTACACAGGGATGGAGAAAAAACCTGAGCAGCATTAAATTTGCCTCCTTACACTGATTTTATATTTGTACTCTAACAAATAAAACTTCACCAAAGTAAAAATGCAGCTCAGATTTGTTTCCTCTCCATCTGTTGTTTTTGTAGGCATTATTAAGAAAACTGATGAGCTTCCAGCACCATAAAGATCTACCAATATCAGCCTGATAATTTCTCCATAAGGTTTTTCAGCTCTTTTTATTGAGAGTTCCTGTGCCAACACAGAGAAATAAGTCTGTGAAAAGTAAGTCCCAAAAGTAGTCTTTAGTTACAGTGTCTTAAATTGACTAAAGATACAACAGATATCTGCTGCAGCCAGACTACATGAATCTTTAAAGCTGAATTCAGTGTTACACCAGTCCTACCATCATTTCTTGGTGCAGAGGGATTCACACGACTCACACAGCAATAGAAACAGCAGGAAAAACTAAAAGGTTTTTTGTTTGCCTAAAAAGCCCAGCTTCCTCTGAATTCCCTCTGAATTCAGATTCCTCTGATTCCTCTGAATCCCCTTGTGGTCTGCCATGGGGCTTCCTCCTCTGGGGAAACAAACTGCCATCATCCTACCTGGGATTCCAATCAAAATCAGATTACTCACTGTATGCAATGCTCAATCTTTTCTCCTCTACAAGCATTTATAAGTCACAGGGTATCCTTCACCAAAGAGGAGAACATGTAATGATAACATATTTATGAAATTTAAATGGTTCAATTATTTTCATCCCAGTAGCTTTATGAGAGAGGTAAAAGTATGAAACTCCACGAAATGATATAACTCAGAGGAATTATTACAATGCTTGTGCATTACTACTAATTCCACCCTATTAGATGATACTATATCTTTTCATAATGAAGATTAAATGCAGCAGAAACCATATAATGGCAGAACTGCTGTAGATCAAATTGAGTCTACCATAAGAAAAATGATCACTGATCCCACGACGTTCTGGAATAGTAAACTTAAACTGTGCCGCTTTTCAAGTTTATGTGACTATGATTATTTAATTTTCCTTTGTGCGTGCTCAAGTATAGCTGTTATGTGACTACACATGAGAGAACCTGAAATTAATTTGTCTGTATGAGATCAGTGACTGTACAAATTCTTATGAAAACTAACATGCCATGACAATAGTAATTTTGATAAAATTACAGCAAGAACTGCAATTCTCTGCCATCTGGCTGTCTCATCATAACTACTTTGATGTGCTTTTTATTACTTATTTACTTACTTCTACTACTTTAGCAGTTGTTTCAGAGTTTAGAAACGTTAACTGCAGAACGGTATTAAAGAAACAGCATTGCCAAAGCTTAACATTAATTCCTTACAGAAGTCTAAAACAATCTACAATCATCTTTAATTAAAGCCCTAAAAGTAATAGATCTACTCTATAATAGATCTACTTTATGAAGCAGACACATTTTCTATTTCATATTTTAAAATGCAAATATGTATCAGGTTTCAGAGTAGTCTGATTAGTTTATTCCAAAGTCTGAATCAATTGCCAGACCCCTTTCATCTTCCTAAATAAAACCTTTCAATTACTTTTGGAATTTAGTTACATATTTACTTAATATACAAACACAATTAACAGACTAAAAGAGAAGTATATCTAGGTACATTTTTATAAATAAGGAACCCATTTACTTGAGGTCAGGGTATCAGTACTGTGCATTTCTAATTCAATCATATTCATCCCAAGGCAAATCATCTCTTTGGTGACTTCTCATGAATACTAACTAGCCACCATAGTTTACTTCCTTTATAAGGGGTGGAGAGTGGTGGAGAAGGTCAAATACTGCCTTTATGTTACCACTGCAAATTTGTTTGCTTGGTAAAGGTTCTGATCTGAAAACACAGAACTTTTGTAATTTTATACTGTAACCTTGCAGATTCAGATTTCTGAGATAAACTCCAGCATGTCCAAAGCTTGAAGAATCTTTGCTCCTTTTTGGGAGCTCTGAACATTTTCTATATCCCTTAGAGAATTATTAGATCATAGTATGCAATATGGTTCCAAATGTGTGCACATGAGGCATTGTCTGTGACAGGGTAATTTAGCACATGTAGATTTTATAGAAATGTTGAACTCCTGAAGCCTAAGGCTAAAAATGATATTACAGAGCACACAGCTCCCAAGTCACACAGTGTGCCTGAGAAAGTTGTCCCAATGCTCCTTGAGCTCTGGCAGGCTTGGGGCTGTGACCACTCCCCTGGGGAGCCTGCTCTGGGCTGGGGGGGTGAAATCCTGCTCCCACAAAAGCCACACTGGGCTAACCCACATGGATCTGCTCTGGCTTTCCCCCATGGACCCAAAAAATCCATTCCCACTTTGAAGGGGTGGCCAAACCCTCCTGTTTTGGTGCAAAGTGCCAGCTCACTGAATTAGTTGAGCTCAGTGAAACTGTAGGAATTAATGCCATGTTAGAGTTCAAATCTGTATCTTGGGGTCAGGGCAAAGACCTGGGATAGTGGAACTCCACTGACAATGCTGTATTTCGCCTTCTGTGAGCTCTAAACTCTCAGGGAATTAAATATTAAGAAAAAAAAGAAAAACGAAAGAAGCCCACCAAACACAACAGATAGAGCTGCCGTCAGAAACTCCTTGCAGATGGCATAAAATAGCTTAACTACAATTCACTGGGAGCTAATTTCAGTCATTGCTAATACATGCTGGGCAGAAAATTAGTGTCAAACAACAAAATGGCATGATTTTTTAAAAGCATTTGGATTCAAGTTTCAAATAATCTGTATTAACCAGCATTCAAGTTTCCAGATTCAAATCTCCCCCACAGAATTACACAGTACCAGCTATTCTTTCAGTTTTAACAAAAAATACAGAGGATGTTGAACATTATTATCAGATTGTAATAATTAGAGTAGTGAAACATATGGCTGTATAACACAGACAGATATTTATGTAGTGACTGGACAAATACAGCATTTTGCTAATTGTTTGCTTATCTGAGTTGTTTTTCTGTGCTGAACAGAGTGGAATGTTTCTGCACAGACATTTTCCTTTTATTCTGTATTTGATCCCTCCATAGATTTATTAGCACAGACCTGCCTGAATAGGCCATAATTCCAAAATTATGGTGACAGAACATGATATTCAAATTTGTTTCCCTGTGTCTGTTTACCCATTCTTGTAAAAATCTTTCTTCCCTTTTTATCTGAAGATCTAAAAATTAGAAGGTTATCAATTGCACCATTAATGGGTATATCAGACAACCTGCAGATCTATTTTGGAGAAAAAAAAATTACTCATTACAAAAATACTTCTCAAAATCATCAGAGCTATGCTTTGGTAACGACATACAAAGATTGAAGCAGCACACCTGGAATATTTTTTTATTTTGCTTTCAAACTTCACAGATTAATAACAAGTTGAAACAGGCAGTAATGGAGGTACTTTGTACATCTAAGATGTTGAACCACAGTTTGCATCTGTATAGAGTTAAGACAACAGTACTGTTAATTCTAAAGGGTTTCCAAAAGATGAGAATTTTTTTTTTTTAGAAGGTGAATAGTTTTTGGAAATGATAATGGATTTATTTTTAAAAACCTGTAGGTTCTAGTAAGAGTCAAGCAGTGGGTTGCATATAACTGAAGATAGGCACTTGACATTAAAAAAAGCCAAACAATTTTTGCTTTCTGTTACTGTAAAACTAGAGAGCTTTCTGAACTGTTTTGCACTAATGCACATTCTTAAACTTGACCTGTGTTTATAACAGCCAGAATACATAAGATGTACAGAAAAAATGCTAAATGCAGAGGCCAATTAAAGGAACTAACAACAATTTAATCTGCAACTTTCTAAGACCTTTTGAATACAATACATTCTATGTTAACCTTTAGCACCAGTATTGTCATTCCATATTAAAATTCAGCATTCTCAAGTCCATGCTTTAAGTGAAATCTCTATTGGGCTTTATATTTTCCTCCAAGCAAACTGCAGAAGGATAAGTACTTGTTAGTTAGAAAGCCAAAAATGTTCTGACTCTAAATAAAATTAATTATTTTTAAAGTAAGTTTTTGCTCTGAAAATAATAATTACATGGTAAAAACATTCAAACAATTATGCTGGGAAAAAACTGTGACTTGGGAGATAATGGATAGAGCCAGCAGGGACTAAAATGTGCAGCATTTCCTGGTCATTTACTCACTGGAAGATTTGAAAATCAGTTTATTCATGGGAGAAAAATAACCTATTGCCACCAGTCCTTGATCATAAAACACATGGAACTTTAAACTCCCAGTGCAATATTGAAAGGAAATAAATGTGCATCTAATCAGCTTTGCCCTTCGTAGCAGGTATCACTTTGGCAATCAGGAGCACACTGTGGATAGCAAAAATAATGGGAAGACAATATTCTGAGTGGGGAAAAGAAAAAGCCTGCACACTTTGCAAAATACACAGAGAGACTGTAACCACAGGTGGCTATTTCTGCTGACCTAAAACAATTCCCTAAAACGGTGGCTGTGATGCAGCCAGAACATGAAGGGCATGTTTCCATTTTAACTTATGCATTCTTCTGGAATCCTGAGGTCTGAGTAAACTGCAGCATCCCAAATAACCCTGCAAGATGCAAAGGCAAGCTCACACCACAACCCACAAAGAGGGCACATGAAATGACTGCCTCTTACTACTGAAATCCCAAAGAACCTTTTCTCTTTACACGTCTATATCAGGAATTTTATTCACTGCCATTTGAGAGAAACCTGACAAAATGAAGAAACCTTGGTGAACAGAATGGTAATTTTCATAAAATGCACGGTTAAACTGGTAAAGGGAAAATCATCTAAATTCTCCAATTTTTACTTCAATTTGAAATAAAATAATGTGAAATACAGTCATTGTGGGTTTCTTATAATAAGACACATTTTACAGGTACTAACACCAATAAGTAATGTATATGAATTTGCTGGCAATTCTGAACTGCTTGTCTTTCATAGGATTTCTTATGGCTATTTACATTTTCACTCAGTGAAAATCAATTACCTTCCTGCAATAAGCCTCATTTGCTACCTTTGAGTATAATAGAAACACCATTAGGATGATGACATTACCCAAAAGAAGGGCACCACACAGTTGGTAGACATAAATTAAGGACCCTTTCACATATGCATTAGAAATACTGCTGTGCCTGAAATATGCATAAAATCTGTATCTATTAGAGCTATTAGCGCGTGCCGGTGATGATTTTGAAGGAGGGGAGGGGGATGTGGCGGTCCGCTACTTCGACAAAATTATGTATTTCCTTTTTTAAATTTTTTTTATTATTATTTTTTTTTTTTTTTCTCTGTGTGTTTGTGAGGATGTGCCGCTGATGCAGTAAGCAGAGGCCCCCAGCCGAGCGGCGCTCGGAAATGTCACCGAGCTCGGCAGTGCGCGGACCCTGCGCGCCCGGGCGGAGAACGCGTCCGGCCCCGCGGCTCCGGCCCGGCGGCTCCGGCCCGGCGCATCCTGCCCCTGCCCCTCCTGCCCCGGCCCCTCCTGCCCCCCGGCTCCTGCCCCATCCCCTCCAGCCCATCCCCTCCAGCCCGGCCCCT
>VZTT01001926.1:30981-41792 GCA_013400855.1 Buphagus erythrorhynchus
ACAAACCCATTACTATTCTACTTAAACCCTTGTGGCCTGTAATTCTTCTCTCAGAGTTGGTAACTTTTCCCTCTGGCTTTCCTGGACTCCCACACTAGAGCAGCTGCATGCAGTTCTACAGCCCTCAAAGGGACCAATCCAGAAATTCCTGTCCTCAGAGGTAAAATATAAGCTTATTTTTCCTTGAATATGAACACTATCAAGGACAGCTCAAACTTGGGGCATGAATCAGCTAAAGAGAATAAGAAAAAAATGCATAGATACAAAAGGACAACCTAAACTCCCCCAAACCTGCAGCAGTAAACCAATTAGTACTAAAAAGATTTCAGTTCCAGCACGATGTACTTTCAGTCTAGTGAATGCAATCTTGAATATTCAATTCCTGCAAAGTAATTTATACCAACCTACTCCAAGTGAACTTAAAAGCAATAAGATATAGCAACCATGGAAAAAAACTTACACTTTTTTGAAACAGCTTTACACTTTCAGTAATTTTTTAGTCATTCATTTTTCAAAAGTCATGATTTCACATTTTTCTTAGCAATCATCTTTCACAAATCAGTTAAGAACCCCATTATGAGAGCAGAGATGTGTTTATCTAACAGTCTCCTAGCTGAAATTCTCATAATGTGAGCAAAGTTACCCAAAATTTAACACTGCTGTACCAGGAAACACCTGCAGCTTTTGGTCAATCAATTGTAATAGCAATTGTTACCTTTAACAGTAAATAAATGTGCAAGGTTCCTGTTTATTTTTTAATATATCATTTAGACATAAAAAGCTGCCTAGTTTCAATGTATACTGGAATATTTAAAATTTTATTATCAATATTTTATTACCAAAATGTTATTATCAATGTTTCACTCAAAATAGTTTAATATGGCAAAGCATTTGGATGAAGGGGTATCAGAAGACACTGAACACTGCTGTAAGTTATGCAGGTAAGACAGAACAATCACATGAATAGTGGTAACAGATCTTATGTGGATTTAGAAAATATTTTCATTTACAATAACCGGCTGCTGTATTTTAATTTAATTTCTTGTCTTTAAAGCTATAAATGCCAAGTAAATAATTAAAAGAAATGTCAGCTCTATCAGTGGCAGCTGCTGTTCCTACAGGAAAAGAAGGGGAAGTGTAGGAGCAGGGCAGCCAGCAAAGCCCACAGCGATCTGCAGAGTCACTAGTGGGAAAACAACAAAGGCCTTTCCATGCAAGTACCCCAGATGTGCCCAGAGCCAAACTGTCAGAAGCAGTTAGGATGACAGCTACTCACAGTTCATTATTCCCTTCTCACAGGTCACTGGGTGACAGGCTGGGTCACCATGCTCTGTCGGCTGCTCCAAACTTCCCCACGCGCCCTGAGCCCCCCAGTTCTGGGGCCAGTTAAATAAAGGTGAGCTGCTCCAATTAGTACACTCATGGAAACAAATATCTTCAAATGCTTTTTGAAAATGGGAGTGCAATTTTTATTATACCTTCGTTTTCAGATGGATAGATGACATTTCCTCTCTGTGATGAGAAGAGAACTGGATTTGTATCTGTAGCAGGCACAGCTATTAGAATAATTTTGCCATGATGTGATTAAAGCAGATAATGAAAGCTAATTTGTCACCAATTCAAAGTTTTAACCTTTAGAACACTTACATGGCAGATACATCATGAAAAATCATTGCAACTCAGTGAAAAGATGTTTTTCTCAGAGAGGACTTTCCTCAACTAGAAATCTGAGGGGTTACATAAAATGAACACAGACTTCTAAAATGCAGAAAACACAGTCCAAAGTATGTTCTCGCTCTATTTTTTCTTTTTGTGGAATTGTATAAATAGATTTTTAAAATACTCCAGTAATAAAATAGTGCTTCTAAGACATTCTTATCTGTCCTCATGGAGTAACCAATTCAATACAGACATAGATAATGACTTTTACCTATGCTTTGCCCAATGTGGAGTTTAAAATGAATGAACAGAGTATCAAGAAGCAAGGTCAAGAATTTGCTTAGCTGGAACAATGGAAGTGGGAGAACATTTCTACCTCCTTGGGGCTATTCCTTAGTCATTTTCCCTACACTAGCAATTCTTACAAAAATGTAACTGAATTTGTCCAAGTGATTCAGAAAAATTAAAATGAAACCTAATGTCCTGGATGGATCTGTCTTAGTAGTAAATATGGCAAGGTCATAAACATTCTGCCTCAGATCCAAGAGTGCTTGTACCTAGCTTGTACTTAGCTTGGAGCATACTTAAACACAGGAAACACAGGTCTGGGTTTAAGAGATCCTTGAGAACAAATATCCAGAAACATGTGAAACCAAGCTTACTTATAGAAACAAAGTGATCTACCAAGGCCTGAAACCAAAACTGCATTAAAACAGGTGATTAATTTTAGAAAGGTGACCAGTACCTTTTAAAGGTAATTGAATTCCCAGATTGAATGTACTGCTAGGACAGCACAAATCTGTTACAGCTGATACAAGAGCACTTTCTTACTTTCTTCATTGGGCCCAACATGAAATAGCACAACGACAAGAGAAGTAATTTAAAACATTGTCAGAAGTTACAGGGGCTACATTTCCACAATGCCTAGAACATTAAGTTATTATCTTGATCCAGCAAAGATAATAATATGTCATTTTTTGCAGAAGTGTCCATTTCAACTATTTTTAAGTGAAAGGAGGCAATGGATTAGCCATTTCCCACATACAAACAGTGGGAATGAGAGTAAGGACAGGAAGGAAATCAGTGGTCATTTGTTAAGTCATTAATTCTTGTGCACTGAGGGAAGTACATAAATCACAGTCACACAGCTCCATGTTCTACCCAACCTTACCCTAAAAAGCCAAGTCTTCTCAGCAGCTTGGATCCTCCATGTCTAGCAACTACCTTGTGTTGGGTTTTGGTCTGTTTGGAACTTGGCACTTTTTCCTCAGTGGTATTTGCTGGAATGGATAAGTTTTTCACCTTTCACACGGAAACTCAGGGATTCAGTCAGGTAAATCAGGGATGAGGTTCATGTTTTTCTGTCTTACAGGCATCATGTATCATGCAAAGTGTTAAAAGTGTGAGGAGGTGTTAGGTAAACAGCATTGGGAAGAACACTCAGTGAGATGTCTGCAAAGATACTAGGACTTGCTAAGACCACTAAGATAAGACACACCAAAAAAAAAACCCAAAGCAAAGCAAATTCATTTCCTTGTTATCTTTACACATAGTTACCTTAACATATACAATAAGAAAACGTGCAACTTGCTGAACAATGTGCAGGTAAGAAAGGGACTGACTACAGCCTTCAACCAGCAAAAATAAATAAGGAAAAATGTCTAAAAGTATGAAAATCATATAAACAGACAGCCTTGCAATCTAATTAATTATATTCTCTGAAGCTTAACCCTATTCATAGTGCTGTCCCTATCCCATCTTGTAGAATAAGGTTTTCTTTGGCTGTTGTGGCTCACTGTGAAAGGGCAGCTGCTCCTCAGAAACCAAGCCATACCCTAAGAATGACATCTCTGAAATGCATATTCCCACAAAATCAAGTTGGAAAACAAAGCATCTGGGGCAGCACTCAGTATCTTCAAGGGAAGCTCTGGCTGGTGTTTGAGACTCTCAGTGTACCAAAGGATCTGCACAGTCCCCACAAATCCACCACAGTGCTGGCAGCAGACTTGCAGCACTCCAGAGCAGCCTAATGATACCCCATTTCACACCTCAAAATTCCTCTGAACATCTGTGTCTGGGCAGCTGAGTCTCCCTCCCTCCCTCTCAGTAAAGGCAGTTTTACAAAAATCTACAAACCTGAGCAGGGCCATTAACCAAAAGAGTTTCACAAGAGCCAGCTGAACTTCAGAGGAACAGCAATCATAATCTTCACTTTATCAACTCATGTAGCTGGACCAACTGAAACAGTTCTAGAACACAAATGTATTTTCCTCTAACACAGTTTATACCTCATTTGTGCTCATGGCAGTTTTTCATGTTGTTTTGTAAAGGAAGGCAGAATTTTTTGCTATTTGGAAATTGAACAGCTTTTTAAATCACAGGAGGTAAAACCCTGTCTCCTAATCTTCCACCACCTTTCAGTCACTGAAAGGATTCTACAAACTACAGAGTGGGATGTGGCAGCTGTTTAACAGAATACATTAGTACTTATCACAGTCTAGTGGAAAATTGCAGTAAAGAGAATTTAAATCACTTAGTACTTCCCATAGCAGTGGTAATTGCAGAAGTTTTGAATTAACTATAATTGGTATTTAATGCCAAATATTTCTGACAGCAAAATAATGTTATTTTGGTATTAAAATGTATTTTTCTACATCTAATTCAAGTTCAAGAAAATGCTCCAGGCTGCAGAAGTCTGTTTTTGGAAAATCTGAACTGCAGAGAGCTTTCTAAATCAAATATGTTTGTTCTGCAAGAAGATATTTTTAGCTTAATATTTATCCTGTTATCTGAGGCTGAAAGCATAGACATTTAGTTGAAAATTCCTTTATTCCATTGTACTTAAATGAAGTTAAATAGCTATTAGTGACCCTGACATCACATGACATATTTAAAGCACAAAAATCCACTCTCAAAGCACAGAAGAGCAAATGATGGTGGTTAAATCCTCACATTACTTTGCAGATGGCATCTTTTGAAAGAGTCAATATAGTCAACATTAGCAAATTGAGTTTACATTTTAAACATACAGGATTATTCACTAGTAGTTTAATAATTTATTTTCAACAAAGCTTTAGAGTTATTTGATTCATCTAATAAAAATAAACTACCCAACATACAGGTAAGCTACCTCTACCTATGCTGCTCCCCAAAATCTACTGACAGCCAACACCTTCAAATACCTCAGTCATGTCACAGTCTTCAGGCACATTTTGGAAAACATTTCAGATACAAAAATATTTAATATTTTTAAAATAATATTCTAAAGGAAACACCTGAAATTGTAGTCCCTGAAGGAGGACAGAGGAGTCAATCTGTGGGTTCTCTAAGGGGAATTCTTCCAAAGGAAGAGTTACAGTGACTTAGATGAACCAAATCCTCTTGTTGCTTGAATCATCTCCACATTACTGTCATTAACTTACTGCCAGTAGTAACAACAATTTTAGAAGTTCAGCTTTATTCCTGATAGCAAGTGATGTCTTGTGGTCTTTCATCTGAATGGGAGCTCCATTTTTAATATGTTTGACTCTAAAAATACCCAAAACCTCAAAGATAACTAGACAAATGCCATTTGTGAAGGACAGTTTCAGTTATCTAAAGAAAGACAAAGCCTTCTGCCTACTGAAGTAGAAGCAATTAAGAACACTACTCTTTATCTTTTATTGAAATTAAAATCCAGTCCTACATTGAAAGTGACTGTCACTTAGTATTTTGGCTCAGCATGACTTTCAGGTTTCTAACAAAACCTTTACCATTTAAATTTAAGTCATATGCCACAAAATAAGTCACAATGTTGATACAAGTCCTATTTCTTTTTGTAATTTGCATGATGTGAGGTTTACAGATAAAAAATTTGAAAGTAAACTTGCAATTACTACCAAACATCATCCACATCAATCTTCAAAATAATAAAATAAAATAAAAAAAAGAAAAGAAGCACATAAATGTCACCCCCTTTTCATTAATTTTGGTCAAAATCCCTGTTTGCTTATCAGCCAGAGGGTTTCTGAGATATTTCAATAATATCCAGGAAATCAATCTTACATGAAACTGAAGGAAAACATCTAATGTCATTGAACAATAAATATCAGCTCTGTCAGTGGCTTACCTTTGAGCTGAGGCCTCAGGATGTTTCTCTTCTGCTTTCCTCACCAGTGCCACTGTCAGCTGTGCAGTGTCCCCCAGGGGATCTGCAGCCATTAAATGGGCGTCCAAAGGTCCTCAAAGTTGTTTCTGATTGGGGTTGCTGACATTTTTTTGCAGAACCTAAGAGAGGAAAGTACAACCATGTAATTTATATATTGCTAATTAAAATAATGTGTGTCTTGTTTTTCAAGCAAGGCTGTTGATTAGCAGAAAATGTCAGAAATACAAATAGCTATGTCAAGATGCATCAATAAGCACAAATCTAGAGATCTAATGATTTGGTGGGGGCTTTTTTTTTTGTTTGTTTCTCTTCCTTCCTTGAGTTTTTCCACATAGAAAATAAGAAATTTCGCAAATTTGTCCTACATGGGCTATAAGCATAAACTGTTCTGAGACACAAATACATGTTATTTTTTATTCTTCCATAATCCCACATATAACCATTATTTGCCTAATATATAAACACCTTGTTAAATTAAGAAATCAAATACATTTTTTTTAAGGAAATAAACTGACTTCCACACTGATATTTCTCTTTTCAAAATGTGTTTTTGAAAGGACTGTCTCTGACCTGCCTCTGGCTTAATACTGTGACCTCTTCTGCTGAGCTGCTGTCTATCTCCTGATGAGCTGCAGACCAGGACCCATGGTGAATACAGTTCTCTGTCTGGGTCACCTCCTCTCTTTCATTTAGCTCCTCTAGGTAGGTCAGGACAAACTCAGGGTAAGCCTGTAGGAAAGGACAAAGGCAGAGGAAAAATGAAGAAAAACATCAGCAGAATCATAACAGTCTAAAACCAGGGAACAATGGGGAAAGTGGCTGTTGATGTACCAATGTCACAGGAGCTCCTGCATGGACACAACTTCGTGTTTCACAAAGTTTTCAAAGTCAGGGTTAAATAATGACCTTTTTATATGCACTAAAATGAAAAAACAAGAATATTTGAATATTATATATACCAGTTTAAGAATAAGGGCCAACAGCTCTCAAAATGAAAATTCTTATAAATAGAAAGAAGTAAAATTTTGTATCCCTGTCTTTATCTCTGGTAATATTTAATTAGTTACAACTTGACATTTTGGTACATCTCCATGTAGTACATTACTAGACTTTAAAATGGCATATTCTGAAATTAGGCCACATCCTGTACAGAAAAAAACATTCCTGATGGTTTTGAAACCTGAGTAAATTTTACTGGTTTAATTCCTCAATTAAGTCAATTTGCCTTATTAATGCTCTTTTGATCCTTGCTTATGTGGCACAGTGTGCCATGGCATTTTCTCAGGTGCTACTTCAATTCAAGCAGTACTCACTCCACTGTCCTCATGATGAAATGGGCAGAACCTTTACTTACAGAAAATATTTTTTATTTATGATGGAAAGTTTAGTTTAAGGTTCTGTGAGCACCTACAGTATTTTTAACAGAAAATGTATAGACATTAAGTAGACTGAATTAGACCAAGGCCAGAAGTTATGAAAATGACAGGTAACACTCCAACAAATTGAAATCAATAATCTATTAAAACCTTGTGGTCACAGAATGAAATGTACAAGAAAAGCCACATTTTTCTGTTTCATCAGTGAATTAATGAATAAACATAAATAATTTCATTTATAAGGCAGGTAATACTGCAGTAGTTAAATACTTGGGCATATTTTCCAAAGCCAGTTCTGAATGGCCAACCCACAGACTCAGTGCACCTTCTAAGCTCAAGTGGAAAGCAAAATACCAAAACTTTGAGTTCTGAGAAGACTTTTTTTTTCTTGTATCATAAGAATACTCAGTAACATTAACATATTTAGTTGTTTTGATCTTGATTTGTACTGGAAAATTCCAACAATTTACCTTCAGTTGCATAACTTTTTCTTGAGCCTTCTCTCAGACTTTTTCCATGAGTGCAGTTATTTTCAATTTAGGACGACTTATATTTTACTTTAAAATAAATCCCTTCAATAGCAAGAATACAATAAACAGTGGGGTGCTTTTATTTCTTAAGGAAAGAAGTTCTTCACCAATCAATAACAGTGACTATCCTGCTGTTTATCAGCTTGTATAGACAATATATTCTGAAACAGTTATCTCCTGCTTCAGTGTTCCATCCACATTTTAATTCTGAGTAAATAAACAGATTCATAGCATATTTTCAGACTTGTCTGCAGGAATAATGAGGTAAGATTGAATTTTTTTCAACAAATTCTTCCCCTACAAGCACTTCACACTCCCTTTACACGAGTGCTGCTCAGGAAAGTGATTCTGGGTGGTTTCTCTGCCCCTTTTCCCCTTTCCTGCCTGAGCCTGTGGCATCACTGCCCAGGTGACAGAAGAAAGCATTTATCAGCCATGCAATGAGTGCAAGCAGAGCACAAGTTAAAATCCCAGAGTGCAATTATGGATATTAGCCATGTGTGTGCTCGGATCCAGTTCCCTGTGGGGCACACCTGTGCCAGGATGGGAGCTGGGCTGCCAGCCCCTGGCAGGGACCCCCAGGCTGCCTCTGCTTTGTGCTGCACAGCTCCCACAGCCACTCCAGGGAGCCTCTCTTCTTCAGGAAAGTGAAGAAACAAAAAGGCAAAAGCCTCAAACCTTCCCAGGATAAAAAAACTCATTTCTCAGTTATTTAACCTGAAAGCAAACAAAGTATTTTGGAAATGTTTATTTCTGGTCAAAAATATGTTCCACCAGGTCTAGCATATATTTTCCTTTCACGGCAATTTATGATGCAATTTATTGTAAAATACATGTTCAAAATTCAGAGCATGTTAAAGAGCTTGATTAGCTTATCTTGCTTGCTTTCTAGAATTGATAATTGACTTATACTTTCATTTATTTGTAGTTTTAAATTTACTTTTTATCAACTTATGTTTTGTTTAAGTTGTCCGTAAGGTTTACCTGAATAAGACCACATAAGTTGACCTTTCACAAATACAGATAACATCAAATATTAATATTTTGACTAAAATGTAATGGAAAATATCAAGACTAATTTGTTGTTGCATAAGAATTCTTTTTGAACAAGGAAAAAATATCAGCACTGAATTATGAATCAACATCTCAAAAACATTTGATGATTTCACTGGCTTTTTTCAAAGCAAACCAGTAGTTTTTTATAAGTATTTCCACCTAAGTATTTTCTGATTGCAGAGGGTAGGGTGTGTGCAGAGAGGAGGGTGTGCTCATGGAAACACAGTGAGCAGTAGGTATCAGCTCCAAGAAAGCGAGTTTCCTTCTCAGTCTGGATGTGTCACATATCATTACCCTGCATTGTGCTGCTTTCCTTTATGTCAGCTTTTGTTGGCCTACATATGCTGCAACTTAAAATAACATGACACTACAGATAAAGTGAATGTGAAATATATGGAGAAACACACCATTTTCCAAAGACATCTGCTTTTAACCATTACCATTTTTTCCTGATAAAAAGAAACACAGGCAAGAACCAAACAGTGTTATAGTTATTAACTCTCAGAAACTTCAGAAATCTCTCTCCTTGTCACACGCGAACTGCAATATTTTTTATATAAATAACAATCAGTGTGCATAGAGAAATAAAGAATTGTGCAGTTGTCAGTTTAATTTTTATTTACTGATCTTGATCATTCTGGAGCAATTCCAGATAAAAGACAAAACAATGGGAACATGGTCACCATTTCTTCAGATTGTTGGAGTTTCACTGCCATTAAACACTCAATCTGACCAAACATACTGGAAAAGAACCTCTCAGCAATTTATTTTTTTCAAGAAAATATTTTATCAACAATCTATATTAAAAGGACTATTTTCTTCAGCTATGCAAGAGTAAGGACAACCAAACATAATCAAAGGATATTTCACTATTTACTGAAGTTTGGCCATATTTGTTCAATAAATGAATTTGTTGTATTTTATGCTTGTTAACTGCTAATAGAAGGTGTTAATAACATATCCAGCCTGAGCTCAGTGGTCTTAATTTCTATCCTAGAATGTGTTTTAAGCTTTTGTTAACAAAGATATATAAAAGCAGAAAAGTAAACAACTCATTTTAGATGCCAATCACTCTTTAGATTTTTTTAGAGTGGCCTAACTTCTAAACACTGACCCTTTGACATCACAGGTTACTACACAGATTAAAAAATAAGGCCCGTTTTTGCTACATAATTGAAATAAATAAGAAAAGCACTGCAATTCAAGAAACAAAGCATTAAAACCAAAATAAAAACAGAAATTCTCAATTAAAATTATGATCAGGTTTTGTTCAATTTAAAAAGGTTTTAATAAAACACAGTATATTTCTAATTTCTCATGGAAGAGAAAATATTTATGAAAATAACATGAACAAACAGTCTAGTGACATCACAACACCAAAATAGCAATTCATTGAAAGCTTCATTTTGAAAAAGGGAACACAAAAACAACAGAAAACCCCCACAAAAATCCATTACTTTGGAAATGCATATGTAATGTAACAATTATACTATTTCCAAAACCCACATTTTACCAGAGCTCAAAAATAAATTAGCAGATAAAACAGTATTTATGCTTCAAATAGCATGATTTCACCAGGAAAGAGCATTTGATTTCTGAAGCTAACATGATAAATAAGCATCTAAAACAGTAAGTAAAGATGTGGAGAAGAATTAAGTCCTCTGCAGCTATTCTATTGAATAAAAGAATTAGGAAATAAGTCATGACTTTTTGGAGTGAAAATGAATTAATGTTAATAATAGTGCAAATTAAATCAGATAAACTACCTCAACCAGAACAGTTCTCCAGCTCTATATGACGCTGACAGAATTGGAATTTTTAAATCAGGTTCAAAATTATTAGATTTCCCATTACTCTTTTACAGTATTTGAACCCAAACCACATTCATTAAGAACAAAGAGAACAGATTTCTGAAAATATTTTTTTCTGTCTAAAACAGACCAGTTCTGTTGGAAATGACCTACAGTGCCACTCCCACACCACTTCTGGGCTGCCCAAAATTTACAGCACATGCTGAAGCGCATTGTGCAGATGCCTCTGAAC
>VZTT01001927.1:0-31020 GCA_013400855.1 Buphagus erythrorhynchus
CCTGGAGGTGAATTCCTGGAGGCGAATTTCCATCATTCCCATTGGGTGAATTCCTGGAAATGAATTCCCATCATTCCCATCAGGCAAATTCCTGGAGGTGAATTTCCATTGGGTTCTTGGAGATGAATTTCCATCATTCCCATCCGGTGAATTCCCATTGGGTGAATTCCTGGAGATGAATTTCCATCATTCCCATCAGGGGAATTCCTGGAGGTGAATTCCTGGAGGCAAATTTCCATCATTCCTATTGGGTGAATTCCTGGAAGTGAATTACCATTGGGTGAATTCCAATTGGGTGAATTCCTGGGGATGAATTTCCATCATTCCCATCAGGTGAATTCCCATTGGGTGAATTCCTGGAGATGAATTTCCATCATTCACATCAGGGGAATTCCTGGAGGTGAATTCCTGAAGCTGATTTTCCATTGGGTGAATTCCTGGAGATGAATTCCCATCATTCCCATCAGGTAAATTCTTGGAGGTGAATTTCCATTGGGTGAATTCCTGGAGGTGAATTTCCATTGGGTGAATTCCTGGAGGTGAATTCCCATCAGGCAAATTCCTGGAGGTGAATTCCCAAGGCACCCAGGGATGGAATGCCAAGGGCCCTGTGGCTGCTGCTCCGGGCTCTTCCTCGCACAGCTCAGTGGCAAAGGCCAGCAGTGAAGTTCAAAAGCAAGGAAAGAAAAGGAGGAAGCAGAATTAGGATTTATCAGGACATTTCCCAGCTCCTTGAGGGCTTTTTCCTGTTTACTGCAGGAAATTTTCCTTTCCTTCGAGGCTCTGCCCAATATTGGAATCTCCAGGGTGTCCAGTTCGTCTCCATCCCTCCTTCAACAGAAACGACTCAAACAAAAAAACCAAAACAAACCAAGACAAAAACCCCCAAAATCCCCCCCACCAAAAAACCTCCCAAAAATCCCCAAACCAACCAAAAAACCCCAAGAAAATTCCCATTAAAAACAGAAACCCTGCAGTTTTTTACAGCTTTTTTCCTCCTTGCAGGACACACCGAGGCACAGCCTGTGGAGGGAACAGGGAGATGATTCCCCTTCCCTGGGCACAGGGGGCAGCCACATTCCCAAAATCCTCCCCATTTCCACCCCATTCCCTGGGCTGCTCCAGGGCAAGGAGACCCAGAAATCCACCCAGAACCTCCCAATTCCAGCCAGGATTCACAGATCCCAAGGGAATGATGTGCCCCAGAGCCATTAACGTTCCAGGGCAGTGAAAACTTCCGGCCTAAATCCGCTGGAGTTGGGATGTCAGGAGCATTTCCACGGTGGAGAGCAGGAAAGGAGATTTCAGTCCTGAACACAACAGCTTCCATGGAGTTTAAATCCAAAAGTATCCTGCTTTTCTCTTTAGCTTTTTTTTTCCCTTTTTCTTTTCGCCCCTTTCTTCTTTATTTTTGGCCTCTGGCTTTGAAGGAGAGGAAAGGAAGAAGGGAGAACATGAGCGCTGATCCCGTCATTCCAATCCCGGGATGGAATTAGGGTCGGGATCCTATTAATCATTTCAAAGGGAATTTAATCAGTTATTTAATACTCCAGGAGTGAGGAGAAATGTCAAGAAGAAGGAAAACACAGTCCAGAGGCAACATCGGGAATATTGGACCTCCTGCTCTGGGACATTTTCCTCATCAGTGTCAATTAATTCCTAATGAGCTCCTGGTGGGATTCACCAGGTCAGGGCAGGGGTTCCTGGGATTTATCTCCGGGTGAAAGCCATTCCTGCCTTCCTGAGGGGCTCATCCCAAACCCAGCACCCCATCCCATCCCATCCCATCCCATATCCCATCCCATCCCATTCCATCCCATATCCCTGCTGGGAGAACCCTGGAAAATCAGGAATGATGCTCTGACCTGCTCTGGCAACAACACAACCTCATCCCAAAGATGGAATTGTGGAGCTACCTGGAAAAGCCCAGGAATTCCTAAGGAAGCACCAAAGCCCCTGAACCACCAAATCCCTGAATTCCTCTGTGTTCCAAAGTGTCCTCACACAATTTGTCACCCAAATCCCCAAACAGCACAGGAACAGCCTCCAGCATTCCCATGGAATGCCAGCAGGATCCATCCATGAATATCCCCTGCAGAAGGGGCCAGCTGAGGCTTTTTGTGGGGAATAATCGCTGGTGTTTCCATGGCCAGCTGAGCTATTAATACAAACCCATTAAAACAAATCCCATCCCACATCCCATCCATCCCATCCCATCCCATTATCCCATCATCCCATCATCCCATCCCATTTGCTGCTGGAAGCAGCCGGAGCCCAGAGCCGTTGGGATCAGGGTTGTTCCAGTTGTTTCACAGCTGGAGCAGGGTTAGAATCCAAAGGAACAAAATCAGGGCAAAAATAGCACAGCTCCCAGCTGGGATGAGGCCATGGGCACCAATTCCAGCACTGCTCCCACCGGGAATTCAGGGAATTGTTCCCAAGCTCCAGTTCCTCTGAATTGACAACCTGCTCTTCAGTACTAAATGTCAGCAGGATTTTGGGATTATTGGAACTCTGGGAAGAGGGATTTGGGGAATTGTCACCTGTTCCCATGCTCTGCCTCCTCTGGATTTACATCTCTCTCCTCAGCACTAGGATTTTGGGATTATGGGAACGCTGGGAAGAGCATCATCAAATTCCCCCAATTAACAGCAGCAACTTGGGCCCTGCTGAGCATCCCGGGGTGTGACAGCACCGGGAGCAGCCCAGCCCCGGGGCTGTGACAGTGAAACCAAACCCCGGGGCTGTGACAGTGACACCGAACCCCGGGGCTGTGACAGTGACACTGAACCCCTGGAACTGTGACAGTGACACCCTTTAATGGGTGCCCAAACCTCTTAGCTGTGACAGTGACACCAAATCCTCGGAGCTGTGACTGTGACACCCTTTAATGGGTGCCCAAACCCCTTAGCTGTGACAGGGACACCAAACCCCGGGGTTGTGACAGTGACACTGAACCCCTGGAACTGTGACAGTGACACTGAACCCCTGGAACTGTGACAGTGACACTTTTAAGAGATGCCCAAACCCCTGTGACCGAGGAGCTCACACTCAGTGCCACCACCACCACCAGTAGGAAGGGTTGGAATCATCCCCCTAAAAATGTCAGGAAATTTTTGTGACACTGTCCCCCTGTCTCTATTCTCATTCTGTTTTTTCCCCTTTTCCCCATTCCCCTCGGCTTGATTTTCCCCTCCGGACGGCTGGGTCCTGCTCGCAGATCTGTGGCTGTTTGGGTTGGGTGTGATGAATAAATCCTGCTGGGACTGATGTCTGGGGAGCCCTCGGTGATTTTATTTCATTCTCCGTCGCTGGGGCTCTCCCTGGGCTCAGCATTACCCTGTTGGAATTGTTCAGGTGTCTGTCACCCCAGGAGGGCTCAGCAGCCTGAATTCCTCACTCAGGTGGAGTTTTGCTTTTTTTTGGCCTGATTTATTACTTAAAACCATCAAAGTGATGCCAGCCATGGGCATGTTGGGCACTCCATGGATTTATGGACACACAGGAGCTGAATTTCTGACCCAGGACAGGTGAAAACTTTTTGATCCTTAGCCCAGGTAAATTTATTTCAGGCTCACTGAGATCTCCTTGCTCTGCCCGTGCCACACCCTGCCGGGTAAAGCACTGATCCAGCCTGGATCTGCCAGGATTTTCAGGAAAATTTTGCTCCAAAACGCTCTGATTTTTGCACTGCCGTTGTTTCCACCCCGTGGGAAGGGGCAGGGCTGTGACATTTCCTCCTCCACTCGGGAGGTGACAGCACAAAGCTCCAGTTTGGGCACAATTGAATTAAACGCCAATTTTAACAGGGTTTTTTCCTGGCTTGGCAAGGCAGGGCTGACAGAAGATCGTTGGAGCTCGGCTCTGCCAGGTGAATCCGCAGCAGTGCCCGCTGCTTCTCCAGGCTCTCCATCCACTGAATTTTAACCTTTTCAGGCTGTGAGACGCTCCCAGAGCTGCGAGAGCTTTCTTCCCTTCTGCAGGAATCCCTGAGCAGCAGCGAATGCCCCAGGAGCAATTTCCCCTTCCACCTCCTGAATATTTTGAAAGCAGAAAGGCAAACGGGGTGAATTTAAATGAAGGGAAGGAGAATTATCCCCCCAGTCTGGCTCTGGCTCCCCATCCCTCCTGAGCCCTCTGACCAACAGGTGCCCAATTTGGAAAATTGCAGCAGCCTCAACAAAAATAATTGGAGCAGGGGACGAGAAGAGCTCTGCTGCAATTCCCGAGGCTGCCACGGAGAGAGCTGGGGTGGGAGGAGGAGGAAAAATTCATTTTCCAGCTCCTTGCGTGTATTCCGGAGCCTGGGAAGACCTTGATTGCGGAGCCGGGGCGAATTTGTGCCTTCGCTCTGGGCGTTATCTGGATGGCTCCGATAATCTCCGCAGATAAACCAACAATTCTCCTCTGGCTGCGGCATTGTGGTGGCAGAACACGCATTAGAGGTGACAACAATCCTTCAGTTTTAACCTCCGGCAGAGATCGGTGCTCCCGAGGAGGGCTCCAGGGGCGGATAACCTGATGGATATTCAATTATCAGCAAGGAAAGCTGATAGGGAATATTTATTTCTCGCGGAGCGATTCTCCATCAAAAGGTGATTGGGGGAAGGAGGGGGAGTTTTGCCACTGAGAAAATCCAGTCCCTCGAGGCAGAAATCGCTTCTTTTTCTCCATTAAAAGACAAAACAAACAAACAAACAGAAAAATAAAGCAAAAACAAAACAAACAAACAAACAGAAAAATAAAGCAAAAACAAAACAAACAAACAAACAGAAAAATAAAGCAAAAACAAAACAAACAAACAAACAGAAAAATAAAGCAAAAACAAAACAAACAAACAAACAAAAAAGCACAACAAAAACCCAGAAAAACAACAAACCAGGAAATCTCACAGCGTTTGGAAGTTTGGGCAGCTGGGTTTGAAAATCGCTCGGAATCTTTTGGGGAATCGTTCATTATCTGAGGAGAGGAATATTTAGCTCCAGCTTCAGTAGAAATTCCACGTCTGATCCAAGCTGTTGTTACAGCAGGAAAAACATCGCCCTTGAGATGGGAAAAATCCCACCCTCAGATGGATGAGCCCAATCCCCACCTGAGCCCCTTGCACTCTCAGGAAAGGCTGAACCTCTCCATGGGCTGGAAGAGGATCCCGGAGTTTGGAGAGTTCTTAGAGAGTTCCTTAATGGAAAAGCCTGGTAAAAATCCTGGAATCATCAAATCACTGAGGTGGGACAGGAGCCCCAAGGTCATCGAGTCCAAGCTGTGCCTGATCCCCACCTTGTCCCCAGCCCAGAGCTCTCAGTGCCACATCCAGGAATTCCTGGGACACCCCCAGGGATGGGGACTCCAAACCCCCCCGGGCAGTTCCAATGCCTGAGCACCCTTTCCAGGAAGAATTTTCCCCCAATATGCAAAAACGGGATTTTAAGGATTTTCAGGCTCCTTTTCTGTTGGGGTGAGGGGTTTGGAGCTGTGGGGGAACAGGAAATGTTCCCTGCCAGAGGGGGCTTCGGTAGGGACACCTCTGCCGGGGGGTTGGATTGGATGGATATTCCCTTTTGGGAAAAGCCTTTGGGATTCTGCTGTTCAGGATCCCAGAAATGAGGCTGGAAAAGAGCTCCAAGGTCACCGAGCCCGAGCTGATCCCACCTTGTCCCCAGCCCAGAGCCCTGAGTGCCACATCCAGGAATTCCTGGGACACTCCAGGGATGGGGATCCAACCCCCCCTGGGCAGTTCCAATCCCTGCCCACCCTTTCCATGGGGAAATTCCTGCTGCTGTCCCCCCTGAGCTCCCCTGGCCCAGCCTGAGGCCGTTCCCTCTCCTCCTGTCCCTGTTCCCTGGGAGCAGAGCCCGACCCCCCCGGCTGTCCCCTCCTGTCAGGGACTTGTGCAGAGCCACAAGGGCCCCCCTGAGCCTCCTTTTCTCCAGCAGGCAGGGATGTGTCAGGCCATGAAATCCAAGGAATGGAGAATTCCCGAGCCCTGGGGGATGGATCTCGGGTTGTCCCACTGGTGACAGCGCAGGGATTTCGGGGGGCTCTGCCCCGTGTCCCAGCCTGTCCCACATCCCTGCAGCAGCCGCATCCCAGCCCGGGCTCCTCAGCCCCGATCCCTCCCTCCCGCTGCCCCCTCGGCTCCAAGGAAAACTCCACGAAAGCTCCGGGAGCCTTTTTGGGCTGAGATTCCAAGGACTCGGCGTTTCCAGCCTGGGATCGCTCCTGCAGGCGCCTCCTCCCCCCTCTGCTGGTGAAGGGGAGGCGGTATCCGTGGCTCCATTCCTCCAGGCAGGAATATTCCCCTGGAAAAGGGGGAAAAGTGCGTTTGAGAGCGGATTTCTAGGACAGGGACCCATTCCAAATAAATCCCACTGTAGAAATCCCAGGGGAGCAGCTTTAGGGCAAAATACAAGGAAGAACAAAACCAGAGGAGGTGGAAAACCTGGATTTTGCTGGAGTCAGGAGGGATGGAACACGAGGAATCGCTTCAATCACGATCAGCACTTGTGTCGTTAATTACTCATTGATTTAATGAGCTCGTGCTGTCACCACTTGACTCTCAGCGATTGTGTCACTGCCATTCCCGGGATCGGTGACACCAGAGCTGCTCCATGAGGGGATTTGGCCTTGCCAGGGGCGGCTCCAGGCTGGAATTCTTCACAATTCCATGCAAACACAGGGCCCTGCAGCATTGCCAAGGCTCATTACGCCCCTGGACAATGGGATATTTTTATCCGAGATAATTAAGTAATTACTGCATGTAATGGAGAGAGGTCAGTTGGAGCCAGGCTGCTTCCATTTCCACTGTGGTGGGAAAAAGGAATATTTCCATAGATTTTCCTTTCCTTCTTTCCTTTCCTTTCCTTTCCTTTCCTTTCCTTTCCTTTCCTTTCCTTTCCTTTCCTTTCCTTTCCTTTCCTTTCCTTTCCTTTCCTTTCCTTTCCTTTCCTTTCCTTTCCTTTCCCCCTTTTCCTTTCTTTCCCATTCAAATCCCATTTATTTATTATTGGCCTCTGTCAATAATTAATTTGATGCTCAATTAACCCCGTCAACACCGAAATCTCAGCAAAATAAAAGTAGACAAAGAAGCCCTGAATTGTGATTTTATTCCCAGGTTGACACAAACTCTGTCCCCACACCGGGAATGTCGAATCCATGTCCGGAGCCGGGAGGGATCCTCGGGACGGGGAGGATGCTCAGCCCCAGTTCCCACTCCCAGCCAAACCTCGGGAGCCTCCCGGGTGCTTTCCAGAGCTTGGATCTCCCTCTTGTGGCTGCGCCTCGTGGATTCGGGATGAACATTCCGGGCTGGAATCTCGGAGCTTCGGGGGGAGAGGGGCGGGAGCTCCCGGGGCCCCGGCAGCTGCTTGTGCCCTAATCCATGGAAAAGCGGCTTGGAATTCTTTTAATTCAAATTAATTTTAATTTTAAGATTTTTAGTTTTTATTTTAAAAAATTCTTTAGTTCTAATTCTTTAATTCTTTGAGTTCTTGTTTTTTTCCCTACTGAAATTCTCAGTTTCTGTCTTGCTGGATCCAACTCCTGGCACAAGGAATATCCAGGGACTCGAACTCGGGCCTTTTCTGCATCACCTCCATTTCCACAGCCATTTCCTGCAGGAGAAAGGGCTTTTTGGGATCATCAAACAGCAGAGCTGGGAGGGAACATTCCCACTGAGGAGAAATCCAGGATATTCCCAAGAGAAGGGGGAAAAGGGGGGGAAAGGGCAGCAAATAAATCCAAACAACAGAAAAGAGTTATGAAATCTTATGAAGAATTAAAACATAAATCCTGGCCCACCCTGCTGTGGCTGCCCTGGATCCCTGGAAGTGTCCAAGGCCAGGTTGGAATGGGATGATCCATAAATTCCCTCCCAGCCCAGCCCAGTCCGGGTCTCTCAGGGATTTCCAGGCCGGTCCCTCTGGCACTGGTGGGATTCTGCTGCATCCCAGGAACATCTCCCACCCCCTCTGCTTCCCATCCCACTGAAATTCCCACATTTCCTTTGCACCCTCAGATCCGTTCCCAGCCCCGCTTTTCCCGTTCCAGTTCTGAGCTGGGAGCGGCTCCCGAACGTGCCAGACACGGAAATTCCTTTATTTGGGATCGGGGACCTGCCCGGCGCCACCCGCCGGCCTCGGCTGCGCTTCCCGGCGGGGATGGGAGCGGGATCGGGAAAGAAACGGGATGGGAAGGAAACGGGATCGGGAAGGAACTGGGATTGGGAAGGAGCTGGGATCGGGAAGGGGCTGGGATCGGGAAGGAGTCAGAATTGGGAAGGGGCTGGGATTGGGAAGGAGCTGGGATCGGGAAGGAGCTGGGATCGGGAAGGAGCTGGGATCGGGAAGGAGCTGGGATCGGGAAGGAGCTGGGATCGGGAAGGAGCTGGGATCGGGAAGGAGCTGGGATCGGGAAGGAGCTGGGATCGGGAAGGAGCTGGGATCGGGAAGGAGCTGGGATCGGGAAGGAGCTGGGATCGGGAAGGAGCTGGGATCGGGAAGGAGCTGGGATCGGGAAGGAGCTGGGATCGGGAAGGAGCTGGGATCGGGAAGGAGCTGGGATCGGGAAGGAGCTGGGATCGGGAAGGAGCTGGGATCGGGAAGGAGCTGGGATCGGGAAGGAGCTGGGATCGGGAAGGAGCTGGGATCGGGAAGGAGCTGGGATCGGGAAGGAGCTGGGATCGGGAAGGAGCTGGGATCGGGAAGGAGCTGGGATCGGGAAGGAGCTGGGATTGGGAAGGAACCGGGATCGGGAATCTCTCCACAATCGCCGTCTCTGATGTCGGGATGAGCCGGGAGCGTTGCCAGGGTGACGCTCTCGTTGCCATGGCTCTGTCACTGTCACCCCCTCCCGCTGCCACCTCCTCCCGAATGTCCCTTTGATGAGGGACAGCAGTGGGTGATGGAATTCCGGCCCTGGATGGGATCTGTGGGACACAAACCAGGAATTCCCATTTCCTGAGGCTTTCTCCCTCCTGGGGCTCTCTGGTGGCACCGCGGTGAGTTTGGCCCTGGCCACCTCCAGTTCCTTCCAGGCACTTCCAGACTGCAGAAATTTGGGATAATCTTGGATATTCTTGGCTAAAAATGTGGTTTGGTAGATGATGACCCTGCTCAGAGAACTAGAGAATTAGAGAATTGGAGAATTAGAGAACCATGGAATTAGAGAAAAATAAAATTAAAGAATAATTGAATCATAAAATAATAGAAGCCAAATTATGGAACCATAGAATTATAGAATAATGGAATTATGGAATTTTAGAATTACAGAATCATAGAATTAAAGGATCATGGAATTACAGAACCATAGAATTAGAGAAACATAAAATTACAGAATTATAGAATCAGAGAATTACAGAATGCTGGAATTACAGAATCCCAGAATCACAGAGTTACAGACTTGATAGAAGAACTAAAACTTCTTTTGCTCCATGGACTAACTCCATTAATTAAAAAAAGTCCAAATCCCAAATCCAGTAATTTTAGCACATTACAAGACTAAACAGAACAAGGGATCTCCTTGGCTCCACAGAATAGAAACTTTCATTAAGGATAAATCTTTTAATCCCTATAAAATAATTATGTTAATAATGTCCTTAGAAAGAGTTTTTTTTGGGGGGGGCTGCTTTTGAGAGGACCAAAGAAAGATTTAAACAAAATGAGCACTTCCCATCCTGCTGCAGGTTATTAAAAAAAAAAAAAATAAAAAGAAAATTCAGCAATTTTAGGTAAATATTACTTTTGTCCAAAAAAGAACCACCTTTGAGGAGCCCCCTCCTGCAAGGGAGTTGGGCAGAGCCAAGGGGGCCCCCCTGAGCCTCCTTTTCTCCAGGCTGAGCCCCTTCCCAGCTCCCTCAGCCTCTCCTGGGGCTCCAGACCCTTCCCAGCTCCATTCCCTGCCCTGGACACACTCCAGCCCCTCCAGGTCTGGTTGTGATGGGCCCAAAATTGAATTTCAGAGCTCGTTCTTGGACTGAGGGAGAGCCCAGAGCAGCCCTAAACTTAATCCTGTCTCTGACTGGAATTTAGGAAAAGGATCAGGAAAAGCCTCATTGGATTCCAGTTGTGTGCAGATCCAGGGCAGTGACTGATGCACAAAACCTCAGGAGCCAGCGCAGCTCTGGACAAGCAGCAGGACTTCAATCATCTCCAGAGGCTCCTGAGAACTTCCCCAGGAAAACAAGGATTCCCATGGATTTCCATCCCAGAGCCATCTTGGATTGCTGAGCCCACCCTGGGATTTCTTCCTTGCACAGCTCAGGATGGAAATTTCAGTTCTCAGCTTGTGAAATCCTGGGAATTCATTGAACCTCACCCCATTTCCAGGACTGGATTCCTCAGAGGCTCCCAGAGCACTTCCCATCCCAGGAAGCTGCAGTGGGATTCATTTCCTGCTGGCCCAGCTCTGGATTAGATGTGAGGGGTTTGGAGCTGAGGGATCCAGGTGTGGAGCACAGCTGGATCAGATCCAGCTGTGTTTGGGGTCTCCTTGCAGTGTCGATAATGAAACACTTTGGAATCAAGATGGGAATTTGCTCCACGCTTTTCTGGCTCACAGCTCTGCTGGAATAAATTCCTTTCCATCTGGAAAAGCTGGATTTGAAGTTGATTTGCTCCCATCTCAATGATTCCTTTTTATTTTCAGGATCCTTTGTGTGCCTTCACCGTCCCTGAACTCAGCTGCCTGCAGGGATTGTGCTCAGCTCATCCATGCAAAACAATCTCCAAGCGTGAAAAATTCACTCCAAAAGATGAAAGGGTCGGGAAATGTTCAGAGTTCATGGAAAAAGGGGATTTCTGTGGGATTGCAGCCTCCCCTGGGGCTGCCCTGGGCACCCTCACACTCACAGGGCCAAAGCTCCAGCAGCTTTAGGAGAAGCTGGATGAAATTTGGAGCCTCAAGCCTCGGGAATAACCATCCCATGGGATCCTTCAGGGAGCTGCTTCACCTCCCAGGAGCTGGGATAATTCCCTGGGGGGCAGAAATGGGAGCCTGGAATGGGAAAGGCCTGATGTGCAATTCCCTCTGAAAATCCCAATGGAGGACTCGTGCCTTTCCTCCTCCATGGGAGTCAGCAGAGCTCTGGGTTTGAAGCAGATTTGGGGCTGATTTGAGGCTGATTTTGTTCTGCTTCACTTGGAGGAATTGCAAAGTCTCCAGGATAATTCCTTGAATGGCAGAAATAGGAATCTGGAACGGGAAAAGCCTGATGTGCAATTCCCAGTGAAAATGCTGATGGAGGAGTGCTGCCTTTCCCCCTCCATGGCAGTGAGCAGAGCTCTGGATTTGAAGCTGATTTGAAGAAGATTTGAAGCTGATTTGAAACTGATTTTAAGTTGATTTGAAGCTGATTTGTATTTGAAGCTGATTTTTAGATGATTTTAAGATGATTTGAAGCTGATTTTTGGATGATTTTAAACTGCATCCCCTCCCAGATCCTTCCAGATATCCAAGTCATGGGTTCAGAGCTACTTTCAGGAAACCTTCAGAAAGAAGTAGAGTTCCAACCATGAATAAATGTGATTTATGAAGCACTAAGAGCCTTTTGGGAGCAGCGTGAACCATCCAAATCCAATCCAATTAGAACCCAATCCCAATTAAACGGCTCCTGTGGCTCAGGAGGAGGCTCAGCTCCTTCGTTTGTGGCATCAAACCCTCCCTTTGTGCAGGCCCTAAAGCTGTGTGGGCTGAAGCAATGGGATTAATAGAAATAACAATTACATAATTAATAGAAATAATAATGATACAGTTAATAGGAATAATGAGCAGAGCAGCTGGGGCTGGAATGGGGGGCAGGGAAGGTGGGCTCTTGTGCCATTCCAGTGCTGCTCCTGTCCTGGGCACACAACTCCAAACCCTTTTATCTGAGTGTGGTTTAATGATCAGGTTTAATTAATCACGAGCCAGGTGAATTTTTTGGGTGGCCGTGAGAATGGCACTTCCAATCTTTGGGTTGGTTTTGTGAACAGAACAAACTCCTCAGTGTTTAAACAGCAGTTCCCAAACGGGTATGAGTTCCTGAGGGAAAAACTGGGTTGTTTGGAGTGGAGTTTGCTCCAGGAATGGCAAAAATGAGGATTGGGATGGGTTTGTGTCCCTCGAGAGCCTCGTGCCTGTCACCAGGGCTGTGCTGAGTCCCAGGGACAGGAGGGACAGAGGGCAGGTCCTGCTGGGGCAGCACTGACATCCCCCAGGGCTCGGGAATTCTCCATTCCTTGGATTTCATGGCCTGACACATCCCTGCCTGCTGGAGAAAAGGAGACAAGGAGGCTCAGTTGTGNTGTGGCACTCAGGGCTCTGGGCTGGGGACAAGGTGGGATCAGCTCGGGCTCGGTGACCTTGGAGCTCTTTTCCAACCTCATTTCTGGGATCCTGAACAGCAGAATCCCAAAGGCTTTTCCCAAAAGGGAATATCCATCCAATCCAACCCCCCAGCAGAGGTGTCCCTACTGCAGCCCCTTCTGGCAGGGAACATTTCCTGTTCCCCCACAGCTCCAAACCCCTCACCCCAACAGAAAAGGAGCCTGAAAATCCTTAAAATCCCGTTTAAAATCCCATTTCCATTTTAGAACCATTAATGTCGCCTGGTTTAAATAAACGCCTTAATTAGGAATGATCCTTTTTAACATCTGCCTGGGCAAGGCCGGGGGTTGGAGCCTGGGTGAGTGCTGCACATTTTTCATCTCCAAACGCTGTTTTGGAGGACACTGGCTGAGCTCGTGCCCTCCCTGATTATGCACAGGGCTGTGATTTGCATAGGGAAGTCAAATTTCATTCCTTTTTTCTTTTCTTTGGGAATGTTTCCTGGCAGAATGGAATTGTACTGGCAGCACTGAAGGACTTGGGGAAGGAGAGTAAAAAAATTAAAAATTAGGACTGGGAGAGGTGGGGCTACCTGGGGCTGCTTCAGTCCATCCTGGCAGAGCAGAATGAACTCCCCATCACATGCAGGGTTTTGGGGAATGGGGATTTTTAAGGGAATGTTAATAAGGGATGAAACTCCAGGAAATGAAGTAGGAATGTGCAGTGTCCTGCTGTAGGATGGAAGCTGGGCTGAGCCTGCAGCTCTGGATCTTCATTCTGGATCTGAATCCAAGAGATTCTGGATCTGAATCTGAAAGATTCTAGATTGGAATGTGAGAGATTCTAAAGCTGAATTTGAGAGATTCTGGATCTGAATCCAAGAGATTCTAGAGCTGAATCCAAGAGATTCCAGATCTGAGTCTGAGAGATTTTGGAGCTGAAAGTGAGAGATTTTGGAGTTAAATGTGAGAGATTCTGGATCAGANCAAGATTTTGGAGCTGCATCTGAGAGACCCTGGGGCTCAATCCAAGAGATTCTGGAGCTGAATCAAAGAGATTCCAGAGCTGAATCTGAGAGATTTTGGAGCTGAATTTGAGAGATTCTGGAGCTGAATCTGAGCAATTCTGGAGTTGAATTTGGATTTGAGGGCTGGCCCTTCTGTGGTAACTGAGTCTGAACTCCTTCAGAACCCCATAAGAAAGGTGGGAATGTCCTACCCAGTGCTCCAAAGGTTTATCCCAAGCAGTTCTCTCCACATGAGCCATCAGACAGCACAGCTGACAGGTAAAATCCCATTTTTTTCCCTGTGGAACCAAGAATGGAGCTGTTCCTACAGGAATGGTTGGGCTTTTCCACAAAGGGAAAATGCCACAGAGTGATCAGCCAAATTTTAGGGATGAAATAATTTCATTGGAGCTCAAATTAATCTTGGACAGGCACAGCCAGTGCTGCCAAGGAGCTGGATAACACAATCCAGCCGGAATTCTGCTCTCCTGTTCACCCAGCACAGGGGGGCATCACTTCAGTCCTTAAATCTTGGCTGCTGGAGGAATGAATCTTGAAAATCTGACAGAAAATAGCCATGAAAAATTCCCTCCTCCTCCCAAAACCCAAAAGTCTTTGCAGCAGTGGAGAAATCAGCTGGTTGATGACATCAGTGCTTCTGGAATTGGGGCAAAATAAATAAAGAGATAACGAGTGAGGGATGAACAACTGGGAATCCTAAAGTGAATAGGGATTAGGAGGGGAATTTATGGGATGTTAGGAGCATCTCTGAGCTCTGACAAAGCACCTGTGCTGTTTTATTTCCTTAAAAACAAATATCCAGGGTTTGCTGCGCTCCTCAAACACAGCCTGGAGGAATTCTGAGCTCTTAAACTTCATCAATGGAACTCGATCAAGAGCTGGGACTTTTCCAGGAGGAAAAACTCATCCTAAACTTTATTTGGCACTTTCATCCCTAAATAAATTGGCTTTGGGGATTTTCCTGCATATTTAGGAAAAGATTAATTCTCATCTTCCTCCCCCCAAAAATGATGATTTTGTTGTGTCCATGAAGAGTTCCTTGGTCCAGTCAGCAGAGGGAATCCTTCCCTCAGCAGAGAGGCCACTGGGATCATGGAAAAGCTGGAATTATCTCTGCTCTTGGAAGTTTGGAAGCTTTCCCCTTGACTCCCTGCTCCAGCTGTGCTGGAGACCCCTGGGGTTGGAGAAGGTTCAAAGGTTGTGGCATTTCCCAGATTTCCAACTCAAAAACAGATCTGGAAATCCTCCATGGAAATTCCTCCTCCCTCTGGAAGGGTGCAGGGCTGGGCTGTGGTCTTCAGGAATCAGACTGAAAGTTTGGGGAGGATAGAATTTAATTTAATTTAATTTAATTTATTGATTTTTAACATATATTTCTCCTGGATTTTCCAAACTCAGCCCCATTGAATGGACACAAGTTTGAGAGCTCCAGCTCCAAAGGCAGACAAAGGGAATGGGAATGGGAAAAGGATTGAGTGAAATCAGAAACTGCAGATTCTGAGGGTTTTTCATGGATTGAAGGGTGCCTGGAATAGCAGGGAGTGGCCTGGATGCAGCACAATTTTCCTGCAGAAAACAGGGATTTCGGAACTGTCATTCCACAGTCATTTTTTATGGAAGGTTCCCATTTTGTCCATGAAAGCAAACACACAAGGAGGAAAATGGGTGTTTTGATGAAATTTTCCTTCTTCTGGTGAGGCCCTGGTGGCCCAGAGCAGCTGTGGCTGCTCCCAGACCCCTGGAAGTGGCCAAGGCCAGGCTGGAACACCCTGGGACAGTGGGAAGTGTCCCTGGTGCAACTGGCTGGGCTCACAGTCCCTTCCAACCCAAACCATTCCAGGATTCTGGGATCCCAGTGAGGTTGCTCCAGGACAACTCAGCTTCCCAAAGGGATCTCTCAGGGCCTCCCAATGTCTCTCCAGAGGAGAACTGTTCTCCTGACATCCCATCCTGCATTTTTCAGGCACTGTCCGTGCCTTGGGTGCCCTCAGGGTGCTCCAAATGAAATAAATTCTCAAGGAATTAAATTGCATCGAGGATCCCTGGGGACTCTGATGGGAAGTTGGATACTTGTGGGACTGCAGGCATTAAATCCCCTTAATCTGCAGGTAAATCCTATCCAAGACCCATGGGATAGATGGATTCCCTCCACCTCTTTGTGAAAGGGACATTTTGTGTCCCCTTGAAACCTCTGACCCCACAGTGGCAGCTTTTCAGCTGAGCAGCTGCTTCCCAAATTCCCCCTTCCCAACCCCTTTTTTTTTTTGCATCACTGCTGTCATTCCTGCCACATGGAATCCCAGAATGGCTGGGTTGGAAGGGACCTTAAATCCCACCCAGTGCCACCCCTGCCATGGCAGGGACACCTTCCACTGTCCCAGGTGCTCCCAGCCCCAGTGTCCAACCTGGCCTTGGACATTCCAGGGCTGGGAATCCACAGCTCCTCCATGCCAGGGCCTCCCCATCCAGGCCTGGAGACTTTTCCTGCCCCCCAAAGTGCCCCCAGAGCTCAAACCCTGGGGAAAACCAAACTGGGGCTTCCCAGAGCTGGCCTAAAGCAATTCCTGCTTTTTTGGGCTCTCCCTGATTCTCAGATCCCCAAAGGGATCCTTCCCAAAAGGAAGTGACTTTTGCAGTTTTGGTTGTTCCCATCTGAGATCTCTGTGTAGGATCCCAAATATCCCCCATGGAAATACCCATGGAAAAGCAGAATGTGCCTCAGCCCGGGGCTCAGGGCAAAGCCTGGGGCTCAGAATGGGTTTGAGCTCTTCCCAGAGCAGAGCCAGCTCAGGATGAGATCTTGGCCCAAGGAGAAGCTCAGCAGACACCTGGGGGCAGCTGGGGAGGAGCAAGGGGGCAATTCCCTCGAGAAAGGAACCTTTCCCTGACCTTTCCCTAGATCAGGAACCTTTCCCTGGAAAACGAGGGGATGGAACCCTGTCTTTGACCTTTCCCAGGTCAGGAACCTTTCCCTGGAAAAATGAGAGGATTGAATCCAGACTCAAGTCTGAACCCTGCCTCTGATCTTTCCTGGATCAGGAACCTTCCTCAGGGATTTAATCCAGCCACAAGTCCCTGTGAGGTGACAAATTCCACCCCTCCTTCATCATCCCAGCCCCCTGCACTGCCCCCAGCCCCAGTCTGAGGGATTTGGGCTCTCCCAGTCCCGAATCCAGAGGCAGCTGGATCCAAACCCTCCCAGAGTGGGTTCAGTCTGAACAAGAGGCTCCTTTTTCCAGCCAAACCCGGATGAGCTTTGCCTTCATTCCCTGGGAGTCACTCAGGATTTGTTTTCCCTGTGGTGGAAGAGCAGACGTGTCCCATCTCTGCCCACGATTCCCAAGGAGGGGCTGGAACGAGAGCCCAGGCTCCAGGAATGAGGTGGGACCCAGCCAGAGCTTGTCCTCCTGCAGATTCCCAAAAAAACATCCCAGGGACAGCTTGTCCTCCTGGATCCAGGTATGCCATGTTTACATTTAGTCTGGAATTAATTCAGTCCTGTCTTTCAAATGCAAATATCCAGGGAAGAAATAACCCCAGATTCTTGGGGAATGTGTATAAATAACAGATATAAAAATATATATTTTTTTTTTTTTCCCCTTAAGGAATGAATTGTGCTGGAGCTGGAGCTGTTTGCAGTCCCTCAATCCCACAGCATTCCCAGGTGAACAGGACATGGAAATGTTCCTTTTCCTCATCTTTAATAAATATAAATAATTAAAAACTGGCACTGCCTTAAGCAAATTCTACTTTAAAAGCTGCTGTTTACTCCTGCTTCGATTTTTCCCGGTGAGCTTCCCAAAAAATAGAAATGCTGAGACAGAAGGATTCAGGAATCAGCACAGTGTTTGGAAAACATTCCAAAAATAAGGCAGGATCTGCTAATTAGTGATTTTTGCATCAGGAGCTGGATGCTCTTGGCTCTTCCCACCGGAGCTCACTTGGAATTCCTGGAGGCACAACAGCATTCTCTTTCCACTGGATGTGATATTCCATGATATATGGAATTGATATATGGATTTGATTGATTGATTTGATTCCATTGATATATGGAATTTCTGGAGGCACAACAGCATTTCCTTTCCATTGGATGTGATATTCCATGATAATCACATTGATACATGGAATTCCTGGAGGCACAACAGCATTTCCTTTCTATTGGATGTGATATTCCACATCCTGATTCTGCCTAAGGATGTTCATGTCCATGGAGAAACCTCTCCTTTGCTCCTGTAAAGTGGATTTTTGTGGATTTCTCATCCCTGAACTTGTCCATCATTCCATAAAAACTCATGGCATGGTGTGGCAGGAGTTTCACATCCTGATTCTATCCAAGGATGTTCATATCCATGAAGAAACCTCTCCTTTGCTCCTGTAAAGTGGATTTTTGTGGATTTCTCATCCCTGAACTTGTCCATCCTTCCCTACACACTCATGACAGGAGTTTCATATCCCAATTCTGTCTAAGGATGTTGATGTCCATGGAGAAACCTCTCCTTTGCTCCTTTCTCCCTTATCTCGATGCCCTTTGGATCTCCATGGGGTCAGGCACTGATTGATCCATTCCTGGGCAGTTTTCCCATATTTTTCCCATATTTTTCCCAATTCTTCCTGAGCAGCAGGACGGATGTGCTCGGTGAGAAGTGGGCTCTGTAGGAATGATGGCACCAAGGCCTGTCCCTGGGCAAAGCCAGATCCTTCTGTGAGGGTTCATCAGAAATTCCAGGAGAATCAGGGCTGGAATTGTCCCCGAGCCATCCCAGAATGCCCAGAGCTGCAGGAATGTGCTCCTGCCCCCAGGCAGCAGGAGAAGGTGTTAATTCCCTCCTCAAACAGGTTTGTTATGGAACAAGATGTCCCAAAGCCCCTTCCAGGCATCCACAGGGACCGGCACAAATCCCCCTTTGTGTGACCGGAGCTGCTTTTCCAAAATATCCCCCCAGGAGCCCCCATCCCTGGGAATGTGTTCTTGGACTTTTCTTTGCATTTCTAGGACGTTTTCCTAGTGCCACAAATCCCTGTTGGGATCTGTTAGGATCAGAGGCACCACGGAGGAAAATCCACACTGAGGTTCCATTCATCCCGCTCCAGAGGCCTGGGAATGTGCAGGAGTTTTAGGGAAGGGCTCTTGGTTTCCTTCCAGAGGCTGCTGATAAACACTGCTCCCAAACAGCTGGCACCTCTGGAAGCAGGGCAGGAAAGTTCTGGGATTTGAGGGAAGAGGCTTGGGGGAAAGCTGGGAAAGCCAGAGTGGCTGGGAAAGGGCAGGAATTACATCCCAGACAGGGATGGGACACGAGGAGAAGCCACTCAGGGGTTTGTGGTAGCCAGGAAGGTTTGGCTGGTACAGTCAGAGCACAAATAAAATCCAAATATTCCAGGGTCAGCCTTTTTGTCCTGTTTGGATCCATGGTGCTGATGGAGGGATTTTGCTGTGAGCCCAGGGGGTGAGAGCAGAAGGAAAAAACAAAACCCCAAACCCTGGGGTGAGTTCAGGACCCTCTGCCTCATTCCTGGCTGTGCTTAGCCACAAACAAACTCCTGTAAATCCATTTTCACCCCGCTCACTCCCACCCTTTGTGGCCCTGCTGGCTTCTGGGAATGCCAGGTGAATTCCCAGCCTGAGGTGCAGGACCAATTCAAGCTGTGAGAATTCACGGAGAGGCCAAGAGCTGGTTTCCAACCCAAACCTCACTGCTCCAAGCCTGGCCCTGCAGCCAAGGTTCTCACCTCAGCTCTGTGAAAAGCAGAATTTAGGGCTGAAAATGAGGGGTTTTGGTGAAATGTCTGAGTGGACTGGAAATTAAATCCTTTGCTCTCTCCAGTGCATTCTTCCCATGTTTCTCCCAGCATGGGAGTGCTGCATTCCCATGGGATGCCACAGGAACAAGGAGGTGACAGAGGAAATGTGGGGAAAATCCCAAAAATCACCAGAATTCCTGTGCAGGTTGCTCTGAATGTGGCTTCAGCCTCTCCCCCAACCCCTGAGGCCTCAAATGCAGTGGGTTGGGAACCCAAAAATCCTGAGCTGGGAACCCAAAAATCCTGTGGCTGCCAGGCCTGGATGTGGAACTGGCAGGGGGGAGGAGGGAGAGCTGGGAAGGAGTGGGGGACATGTGTTAAAGTAGTTTGACTTCTCATTATTATTTTCTTAGCAATAAACCCAAATAAAATCCCTGATTCCAGCATGGTTTCCCCACGGTGGAGGGATCTCTCTTGATCCTGATCTCAGCCCACAACTCTGAGTTCCATTTTCTCTCCCTCCCAGCTCTGAGAGAGGTTTTGGTGTCCCCAGGGTCACAACACAGAGGGAAGAGCTGGCACAGGAGCTGCTTTCCCATGGATTCACTCAATCCTCCAAAAGAGTGGATTTGCTCTGGTTTCATGCCAGAAAAACCAAAAACCCCATGGAAATAGGAGGAAAAGTCATTGATATTCCAGCTTTTCTTCCCCAGAACAATTCCATATCTCCAGTGCTCCCCTGCAGCTGGGGGGGATAAGGGAGGGACCTGCTCCAAGGTGATAAAATTGGATTTTCCAATGAAGAAATTAAATACTGGAACCCCTTTTTGAAATAGAAAGAGACAACCTGAATTCCCTCCAAAAATAAATTAGCTTGCTAAAAAAATTGGGAAATAAATAGAGCCCAATTGCCCATGGAAAGGAAAATGAAATTGGATTTGTTTGCACTCAGGGGCTCTGGTTGCAGGGAGAATTCTTAAAAGGAAAACACCAAATAAAGCCATAAAGAATTATTTTAACACTCCAAATCCTTGATTTTTTTTTCTGAATTTGTGGTTTTTTTCCTTTCCTCCCCCAGCAGAAAATTAAAGCAGATGAGATTTTGTTATGAAGGGAATTGTTGAGGTTCTAAATGGCCAAACCCAGCTTCATTAGAGATGGAATTAATTACAATTAATGACACATGCAGAGGATGGCTTCACATGTCCTCATTAGCCTTTAACAGATCCTGCAGGGAGGCCTGGCAGTCACCTCTGCTCTGGGGAAAGGCACAAAATGTTGGGAATATTTCCCAGAGGGACAGAGCTCCCTCTTCCCCAGGAGTGGGGTGGGTGCTGCAGGTCAGATCTCAGTGGGAAAAGATCCAATTTCTTTAAAACCCCAACTTTCCTCATTTTCTTCAGTCATTTCCACCTCAATCTTGCCTTTTTATCTGTGCTGTGTTTACCTGCAGCCCCAGAAAGGACCTGAGGCACCATGGAAGGCTTTAGGGAGAAATCCTAAATAGGAGAAATCCTAAATAGGATTCCCTAGCCTGGGAGCATTGACTCCAGTGTGTTCCACACCAGTGGATATTCCCAATAAAACGCTGCCTTTTCTCCTTTGCCCACCTCCAGTTGTTGATTAGCCTGGAAAAGCTCTGGGGTTTGTGGCAGCCAGGCTGGAAATGGGATCCATGCCTTTGGAATGTGCAGAGCTGGGATCTCAGCATCAGGAATTCTCCATTTGTAGGCAACTCCTTGTGTGGAGAGCTGGGCAAAGGAGGTGCCATGATCCCCGTTCCTATGGATCACAGGAGATTCTTTTTGGGAACTCTCTCACCTTTATGTTCTTGACTGAAGGAATGGGATTGAGGAAAATCCCAAAATCCAAGCGTGTGGTTCCATTCTGGAGTGTCACAACTGCTGTGGGGAGCACAGGCCAGTGGAACTCCACTTTTTATTCAGAGCCACAGGAAAATTATTGGATGTGCTGGAATAAAATCTGTTCCAGGAGGAACAACAGGCAGGACACGAGTTTAGGACCTGCTATGTCCTGGGGCACGGGAATGTTCTGAGAGGGGAAAATCTTGGATAACTCCTGTTCCGGGCTGCTTTGGCAGCTCTGTGGCCTTGTCTTGGGTGCACAGCTTTGAGCACCCCCCAAATCCCCTTTATCTCCTCCAGCTCCCCCAGTTTGCATCTCATTTCCCACCTGAGCACTCCTGCATCCCACAGATGAACTCAGAGCCCTCATTCCCTGCTCCAGATCCCGCTGGGATCACCTTGACCTTGGCAGGACCACCAGAACCACCCAAAGCACCCCTCAGAAATCCCAAACTTGTCCCAAATTGCTGAGTCCATCCCAGCCTTGATCCACTGGTGGCTCCTAAAGACACTCACTGCTAAAATCGGGAATTATCTCCTCTCTGCACGCTCTCCATTCCCTGGCTCCCACAATTCCATATTAATTCCTTCCAGTACTCCACAATGTTCATTGAAGCAAACATAAAATACTGTTTTTTATTCCATAGGCGCCGCTCAGGAATTTTATCTTTGGAGAGGTCAATTAAGATTTCCCCCAGTTAATGTCGATGGTGCTGCTGCTTTTGTTTGGGAAAGGCTTCATCCAGACAAATCCCGTCCTGTGAACAGCACCAGTAATGCTGGAATTTAGAGAATTTCGGGGAGGTGAGGATGGCACAGGGCAGACTCTGCTCTGTGTTTTCCAGAGCAGAATCCTGGCCACTTCCAAGGCTCTGGATTTTGGGAGCAAGGCGCCAGAGGAGCTCCAGCTGTGCCAGACACGCATTGAGTTCATTCCCAGTTAAACCAGGGCATGTGGAAAGGGAGAAAGATGGGACACAGGGTTCAGATGTCTGGGATTGGAAGTGGAGAAGGAAGGAGGGAATTCAGGGTTGAAATGTTTGGGATTGGAAGTGGAGAAGGAATTCAGGGAATTCAAATGTCTGGGATTGGAAGTGAAGAAGGAGGGAATTCGGGATTCAGATGTTGTCTTGGTTTGAGAGACAGGTGTCTGCCAAGAAAGGCAGGAGCCTCTCTTGAAATGGAGAATGTAAACCCCTCCCTCCAAATTATTATAGTTCTGGAATTAAGGGGCTCTCAGGCAAAGATACGGGAATAGGAATAACAGTTCTTTACTAGGAAAATTAAAATAGAAATCCAGTATTACAGAGAACAAACCCAAAACACTGCCAGAGTCAGAATCCAAGCTGAGCCTGTCAGTCAGTCAGGGTGTTGGCAGCAGTGCCATTAAATGGTGGCTGCATCCTCCTGCAGGGACAGATGTGGTTCTGCTGGAGCAGTGCTCCTGTACAAGGTGCAGTTTTCCTCTGAAGCTCCAGTGATGATGTGGAAGGGTCTGGTTTTCCTCTGGGATCCAGTGGGAAAAGGCTGCTCTGATGTNGCCCCTCTCCCCCCGCCCCCTTCGAGAGAAAACTGTTAACTGAGCTCATGGGTGTAGACCCAAATACTCAGCACAACAATGGGAAAAATTCCACAGAAAGAAAAGGGACAATTCAACCCTCAACATTCCCCCAGTGATCAGGATCACTGCCCCAGCTGCTTTAACAGATGGGGACAGAATACAAACTTTTTGTCACATCCTGTATTGCAGCCTAAGACAGATGTCTCAGATTGGAAGTGGAGAAAGAGGGAATTCAGGGTTCAATGTCTGGGATGGGAAGTGGAGGAGGGAATTCAGGGTTCAAATGTTTGGGATTGGAGAAGGGGGCTTTGTGTTCCCAATCCTGGATTTGATGGAGCACCAATAAAAGAACTGGGAGGACAATAATGGAAAATTAACAGAATTTGGCCCCTCAAAAGCAGGTTCTGGATAAATTGGAGCCCTAAATCATGGCTGTGACAGCAACAGGGCCCACCTGGGGACAGCAAGGACAGGACAGCTCCTGTCTCCCTTCCGGGACCTTTTGTTTGTTGGGAATGTGGAGGTGATTGGGAATGGGATGGTGACTGGGAATGGGATGGTGATTGGGAATGGGATGGTGATTGGGAATGGGATGGTGACTGGAAACGGGATGGTGACTGGGAATGGGATGGTGATTGGGAATGGGATGGTGACTGGGAATGGGATGGTGACTGGGAATGGGATGGTGATTGGGAATTCCTGGAGGTGGCACTGAGTGCTCTGGGGNGGAATGGGATGGTGATTGGGAATGGGATGGTGACTGGGAATGGGATGGTGACTGGGAATGGGATGGGGTGACTGGGAATGGGATGGGGTGACTGGGAACGGGATGGTGACTGGGAACGGGATGGTGACTAGGAATGGGATGGTGACTAGGAATGGGATGGTGACTGGGAATGGGATGGTGATTGGGAATGGGATGGTGATTGGGAATGTCAGACCAAGGCTCCTCCCAGAATTCCTGTGATGTGGATTTGTGATCCTCCCTTGGAAGCGTCACTGGGGTCTTCCAGGACTGTCCTCTTTGGGGTTTTGGGGTTTTCCAGGAGTGCTCTCTTGAGGGATTTGGGCTCTCCATGAGTGTCCTCTTGTGGGGTTTTGGAGCTTTCCAGGAGTGTCCCCTTGTGAGGTTTTGAGGTTTTCCAGGAGTGTCCTCTTGGGGAGTTTGGGGCTTTCCAGGAGTGTCTTCTTTGGAATTTTGGAGCTCTCCAGGCGTGTGGGGTTTTGGAGAGCAGCTTCTCCATGGGTGGCCCGGGAGTGAGGAGAGGTCAGCTCAGGGATTCCCGGGATCCCCACTCCGATTCTTTGGCTTGGCAGGGGTGGAGCTGTCCCAGCAGAGGCTCCTCGGACTGTAAATCAGGAATTCCTCCAGGGAAAGCTGCCCCTGGCACCAAACCCTCCCTGCTGGAGCTGTGGAGCTGCTGCTGAGTCAGGTTGGGAAAATTTGGCTCCGTGATCCCAAAATTTGGCTCCAATCCCAGGGAGAGCACAGAGTCCTCTTCCTGCCTTGTCCATAATTCCTGCAGTCACTCCCTTGTGGGGATGGGGTTTTCCCTCAGCAGGAATTCCCTGTGCCCATGGGATGGATGGATCTGTGTCCAGGGACTGCACGACCAGAGCCAGCAGAGAACTTGTCCTGCGGGCTCAGATCTCCAAGGCTCATCCCTGGAGACAAGAAAACCCAGGAGTCCTGAGGCACTATCCCAAAAAAGAGGCAGCTGGACACAGATGGCACAGGAATCATTTAGAGAGATTTTTTTTTTTGATCTAAGAGATCAAACCATTGGGGGGAAAAAAATCCCATTTATTTCCATCTTATTACAGCTGCTTTAGAGGAATAAAACTTTTCCCCATAAAAACTTCATTCCAGCATTTAAAAACTAAGTTTGCCACATTTTCATTCAGTGCATCCAGCGGGGAAGGGAACAGCCCTGAAGGCTGGATTGGGATGCCAAGGTTTGGTTAAACCCAGACCCCTCCTCAGGTTCAAAAGGCACCAGAAAAGGAGGAATTGCCAGAATTAAATTCTTACAAGGCTCCTGGGCTGAGTTTCAACCTCTGAGGAGAAAACCTGGAAATCAAAGTAGGATTTTGGACAGGCACCAGCATCAGAGGACACTCCCAGCTGATGGGGCTCCTCCAGAGCTGCTCCCAAACCTGTAGAACATTGAAAATCCATGGGAACAGCCAATGGGTACGTAAAGAAGGGATATTTTTATTCGGAAAAACTTCCCATCAGCCCCTTCTCTAGGCCCTCCCAGTGTATCCACAGAAAACAGATGAAGTCATCAGGGAATGTCATGGAATCTCCGCTCCTTTCTCCTGCTGGGTTTATAAAAACTCTGCTCAGATCGTTTTTCTTGGAGTGCAGAAAGGAGAGGAAGCGGCAGCTCCGTGTTTTGTTCTGGCTCAGGCTGTGTTGCTGCAGAAGAATGGGTCAGTAATTGCCAAATGTTTCCAGCTATTTTTCCTCCTTTTCCTCACTGAAATCTTAAAATAGGTCCAATCAAGTGCACAGTCCCACAACTGCATCGAGAAGCTGTCAGAGAAATTCCTTTCAATCGTTTTGAAGAACTTTTGATCACGGTTTTAAAATTATTGTTATAAATTCCAGTCCTGGGGATGAAACTGCCTCTGATCATTGAGGAACTTCACCCAAGGCCCATTTCAGTGAAATTTGTGATCATTGAGGTGTTTAAGCCAAGGTACATTTTAATGAGGAATTGTTTAAATCTGAGGCAGATCCAGTCTAAGCTGACTTCTCCATTCTGCCTGACTCCAGCTGGAATTGATCTGACTGTCCCAAAATTCACCATCAGATTGGGTTTTGTTCCACATTCAGCTGAGCGCTTTAGGTTAAAGCACTAAAATGACTCAAATAAAGGTACCCATGTGAAGGCTGAGTGCTTTGGCCCCACAGAATCCTTCATTTTGTTGGAAAAAACTCCTATTGGAGTAAAATTTCTCCACAAAATTTCACCCTGATTGAATTTTACAGGCAGCAAAGCACCTTCAGAAATGAGTGTCGGGGCAGCCTTGGGGCTCTGGGTGACCTGGGGCAGGGAAGGAGTCCCTGCCATGGCAGGGTGGCATTGGGAGGTCCCTTCCCACATCACCCATCCCATGATTCCACTATGGATGTGGAACCTGCCCAGGGTGGGGGCACTTCCCCTGAAATCCCTGCAGGATTTTGGGGTGTGGACGTTTGGGATGAAGGATGAGCAGAACAAAGGAGGGCTCTGTGCAAACCCCAGAGTTGCAACCACTTCATTCAAAACCAAACCCAAATCCCATCCCAAGACATCATTAACTCGGTGGGAGCAGGAATTTGAATCTCAGCCCCTTCAAAAGGGGCTGTAGGATAAATTCCATTTGTTTCCACCCTCGATGGAATTAATCTCTGGCCAGGAAATCAGCTTAAGGACTCTTCCCTTGCTTCAATCCCTGCAAGGCCTCTGTGGCTCACCCCAGTAATCATTGATTGGGCTCTTGAGAGATGCAGAGAAGCTCTGGCTAATTACAGCTGGGAATGACTGAAGTGTGGGGCCTTGGGCACTGCTGAAATTTGGAGTTAAAAAGGAAAGAAAATCAACCTGAAAGGATTCAAAACTGTGGTGTCTCAGAAAACCAGGCTGTCAAAATCTGGTCAAGTGAAACATTTTGATTTGATTGCTGCAGGGTTTTTATCCCATATATAACTCCGAGACATATTCCGAGGTCAAATGTTTTCTCAACCTGAGGAGGTGAAATGTTTCATTTGGAAAATGGCAAAACAAAATGTTCCCGTTCTTGTATTTGTGGGTGGAAGATTTTTCTTTTTAAAAACTCTGCAAAGTTTTAATGCTTTTGTGGAGAGCTCCAGCTCCTCCTCAGCTGAGTTTTGGGCTTCAAATATTTTGGTTTAGGCTTCAACATTTTGTGTGATCTGTGCTAAAGGTGAGGCACCTGCACGGGGCTCTGTCACCAATAATTGTGGGAATATTTGGAGAGCATGGATTGTTCTTATCCTTGCAGAAAAGATGGATTTTGTGTGATCTGTGCACGCAAACACAGAATTTAAACAAGAATTTGGGATCAGTGGGAGTGGGGACAGCCACAAGAATTTGCAGCCCCATAATGTTGGTATTTGCTTGCAGGAGTGGGTGAAAATGCTGGGAAGGTTTCTCCCAGCCACATCCAGGGGGCTGGGATCAGCTGTGCTGGGGACAGCAGTGCCACACTCAGGGACATCCCCGTGGCCAAGACACGGCCCAGGGTGACCCCGAGGTGCCACCTCCCAACCCTGACCTGCCCAGCACCCCCTGCACTGAGGCAGAACAGAGCAGGGCTGGGGCTGTGCTGAGAAAATCCCCTGAAAATGGCATTTACTGCGGAGGGGAGCCATGGGGAGCGCCCTGCAGGATGCCATGAGCAGGAGCTGGAGCCCTGCAGAGGCAGAGCCCCGTCCCCAGCCCTGCAGAAAGGATTTCACACCGAGCTTTCTGAGGGAAAAAAAAGGTGTTGCTTCTGCAAAGTGCTCAGCAGCCACCAGCTGGTTCCTCTTCCCACTTCCCAGGGGAAAGTAGTGCAGGGATCAAATGGCAAAGGCTGCTCCTTCCCCTGTGGAATTTCACCCAGCTGCTCGTGTTTAGCACAGCAAAACTCCCCTTTCCACTCAGGACGGGGGATTTATGATCCCATTTTCCCTCATTCCCTACTACTCCTCCACCAGCACGACAGCTCCAGGAACTCTTTGCTTTTCTGAGCTCGGCTTAAAGTTGAAGAGGCTTCACTCTGCTGCCCAAAAATCCCATTTTCCTCCATTTCCTGGCTATTGCTGTTGGCCGTGGCTGGTTTGTTATAAAAACATATCAGGAGTTTCTCTCCCAGCTCTGAATCCATTTGGGAATGGGAGCAGGAGCAGCCTCCCTCCCCACAGGCTCGAGGAATGTGGAAATATTGGAGAGGCCATGAGTTACCCACACAGGGTGTCCTGCCAAGCTTTGTGCAGGAGCTCTCACCCTTTTTGGGGTCTCCTAATAAATATTTTGGGGGTTGCAGATGGAGCAGCAGCTGTGCTCCCTATCCAGCTCAGTAATCCAGGGGTTTCTTGTTTTCCCTTTCCCATAGCAAACCGGCAATGGGAAAGTCAGAATGGGAGGTAATTGCAGATGTGGCAGTGAGCAAGGAGGGCAGGCTGGGGACAGGGCTGGGGTGGGAAGCTAAGGGAGGGATAAGGTTTTTCCCTGGTGATTAATTCCCAGAAATACCTTGTTTTCCCGCTGTGGGAAGAACTAATGGAGCAAATGTGCTGAGGTTTGCAGCGGGCAGGGCCCAGCTCTGGGCTCCTCTCTGCCCTCAAACGAGGTGAGTTTGGCTCTGGATGTGAACCCTCTTGTGGAGTTTTGTCTCCTGGCCTGACCTGATCCCTGTGCTGGAACAGGACCAGCACTCCCCAGCACTCCCAGTTTGCTGAAGTCCAGTGGATGCTCCCAGGGATGAGCTGGTGCTGCAGGAGCCTGGAGCTGTGTTCCAGCAGCACTTTTGGGGTTATGGCTGCCCATGGGGTGATCCCCCGTGTCCCAGCCCCCTCCCAGGCACAGCCTCCCAGCCCTGAGGGCTCTGAGGGGTTGTGGGACACTCTCAAAGCCCCAAATCCTCCCCATTTTGGGGGTGATCTGGGTCATTGCAGAAGGGATCTCTCTCTGCCAGTGAGTTATTTATGAGCAAGGTGCTGCTCCAGGCTCCTCATCGAGGCTCCTCCATTCAGGAACCATCCCAAACAACTCAGATTGGACACTCAGAGTGGGAATCAGCCCCAGGTGAAGGAGCAGCATTTTGGAACAACCTGGGATAGTGGAAGGTGTCCTTGTCCATGGCAGGGGATGGAACAGGATGAGTTTTTAAATCCCTTCCCACCCCATTCCAGGATCCTGTGAAGTCTCCTGATGGGAAACTGAACCCAGCATTTAATTTTATAAGGCTTTAGCAAGGTGGGAGGGATCTCTCCACGAATCCTCCATTAATAACAATTAAACAGAAGCACTGGTTTATTGGTTTATTCACTGGGTGAATATTGTGGGGAAACTGCTGCCTCCCTTTGAACCAAAGCATCGTTCTGCTCTCACAGAGCTGTGTGAGGAAAAGATAAAGCAGCAGCTCCCTCCATCCAGCTGAATGAAAACAATGGACTTTCACCTCTGTGAGCACTTAAATATCATCCAGATTATTGTTTTTTATCTCTGAGTGAGGCAGGAGCCATGCAAGGTAATGGATAAAACCCAGGAAGGTGGATCCACGGGGACGCTGCGTGGACATCAAGCATAGCAAAGCTGCCATAAAATATAATGAAGGAATAAAGCAGGGAAGAGGGCAGCCATAAATCCTGACGAAGGAATAAAGCAGGGCCCAGCATGAGGAGAAAAAGAATAATAAATGGCCAAACACACATCAGCACAGACATAAAGCATAACGAGCTGCTGCTGAAAGTCACATTAATGGAGAGGTTTTGTTGTCACTCCAAAGAAGCAAAATGATAATTTTGTCTTTGGAGCCCTCAGAGAGCTCCTGGCTGCTGTGGGAGGGGTTGGGATTTCTTACTCAGAAATGAATAATTTCTGACACCTGCAAATCCTTAGTTGAAGGTTAGGAGCAGCTCTAAACCCCTGCCAGGCTGGGAATATTTGGTGTGGGGCTCAGGGGGTTGGATTCAGCAGGACAGGCTGGGGACACAGGGCAGGGACAGGACAGCAACTCCAGGTCCTGGAGGTGTGGCAAAACTGGGAATGTTGGAAAATCCAGGGCATCCACAGCCCCCTCCCCACAGGAATCACTCTGGTTTGACAAGGCCAAGTCTTGTGCTGCCCCTGAGATGGAGAAACTCCTGGGATGGACCCAGATGGATCAGCCCTGGGAGAAGGATTTGGGGGTGGTGGTGGGTGAAACTGGACGTGCCCCAGCCCAGAACCCCCAGCCCTGGGCTGATCCCAGTGGGCAGCAGGAAAAGGGGGATTGTGCCTCTGTGCCCCTCTCAGGTGAAACCCCACCTGCAGAGCTGCCCCAGCCCTGGAGCCTCCAAAATGCAGGATGTGGAGCTGCTGGAGAGAGTCCAGAGGAATCCATGGAGCTGGAATCCAGCTGCAGGGCTGGAGCCCCTCTGGAGCCAGGCTGGGAGAGCTGGGGGGGCTCCCCTGGAGACGAGAAGGCTCCAGGGAGAGCTCAGAGCCCCTGGCAGGGCCTGAAGGGGCTCCAGGAGAGCTGCAGAGGGACTGGGGACAAGGCATGGAGGGACAGGACACAGGGAATGGCTTCCACTGCCACAGGGCAGGGCTGCATGGGATCTTGGCAAGGAATTGTTCCCTGGCAGGGTGGGCAGGCCCTGGCATGGAATTCCCAGAGCAGCTGTGGCTGCCCCTGGATCCCTGGAATGTCCAAGGCCAGGCTGGACATTGGGGCTGGGAGCAGCCTGGGACAGTGGGAGTGTCCCTTCCCATCCAAACCATTCCATGATCCTGTAATCCTATGAATTCTGGAGAAAGCCCCACCTGCTCCCCTGTCCCCCCAACACTCCAGCTGGGATCTGGCAGATCCTGTGATTCCATGACTGCACAGCTGCTCACCTCCATCCCACCTTTTGTATCCACATGTTTACCAAACTCCCTGTGTAAATCGATCTGGGACTTTTAAAAATCCATTTCATTTAATTAGGGCACTCCAGAAGCAGAAGGCATTTCTCAGCCACTCACCCAGACTCTCCCTTTCCCCTGGCAGCAGCAACCTGGTTTGCAGCAGGAATTTGTGGTGGCAGCCCCAGTGCCAAGCCCTGGCAGGGATTTATTTCACTGCTGGTAATTAATGCAAGATTCCCCTCATTAGGGCTCTCACGTTATTTGGCTTCTCGTGGAGGGTAAATCCACCGAGCAAAGCCTTGGGAGAAGCCAGTTAGGAAGGGCAGAGGAAACATTTCCCAGGTCTGGGGCCGGTGGGGGCTGGGACAGGAGTTTGTGCAGGAGCTGAGCCCAGCTGGGCTCTGGGGGAGCTCTGGGAAAACTTGGGAATTTCCTGGTGCTCTATTTGCTCACTGTCTTGGTTTGAAAGACAGGTGTTTGCCAAGAAAGGCAGGAGCCTCCCTTCAAATAGCAGATGTAAAGCCTCTCACTCCAAATTATTATGATTTTGAGATTAAGGGGCTCTCAGGCAAAGATATGGGAATAGGAATAACAGTTCTTTACTAGGAAAATTAAAATAGAAATCCAGTATTACAGAGAACAAACCCAAAACACTGCCAGAGTCAGAATCCAAGCTGAGCCCGTCAGTCAGTCAGGGTGTTGGCAGCAGTGCCATTAAATGGTGGCTGCATCCTCCTGCAGGGACAGATGTGGTTCTGTTGGAGCAGTGCTCCTGTACAAGGTGCAGTTTTCCTCTGAAGCTCCAGGGATGATGTGGAAGGGTCTGGTTTTCCTCTGGGATCCAGTGGGAAAAGGCTGCTCTGATGTTCCAGATCTCAGATTGGATCTGGGTAGGAAATGCTTGGCTCCTCCCCCTGG
>VZTT01001929.1:13842-27490 GCA_013400855.1 Buphagus erythrorhynchus
TTTAAATAAAAACTAATTACTGAGTTGTATTTCAGTTACTGTTGAAAAAAAAATTACTTGTTTGTCAATCCTGATTTCTTCCAATTTGATTCACTACCACCTCTAACTTAAATGAAATTGAGAAGGTGCATTAAGAGAAAGCAAAAGTGCTAGAGGACTTATATAGCATTTGAATGAGCTCTGTGAAACTCACTTAGGACAAGACAGAGGTAACACCCTTTTTCTTATTACTGAGTAGGAATTATTTCTCCTGTTTCTCCTGAAAAGCCTGTGTGCATCACTGAGGACTGTATTAATGGGTATTTAGAGTAGGTACTAGTCATGCCAGTATTTCTGTTGCATGGGCTGATCTGAATTAACCAGTACATAGAGGGTAAGCATTCCTCCTTTATATTGTGAACTGTAATGCTGAATCTTTTGAATATCAGCTTTAGTTTATTGATATATAATTTTTATTAACCAATACATGAAAATCAAGGGGAAAACACAGCTGAGCAAAAATGCAGATAGTTGCTTCGTTTATAGTATGCATGTCTTGGTTTGAAATAGACCCATATTCCACAGACTAGATTCGTTTTCAGTTGATTTCTGGGAACACGTGCTCTGCAAGAGTATTTTCATTCACAGTGTGACAGAACTTGACCTTGTAGACAATTAGGGCTTGTTACAAAACTCTTTCTGTTACAAAACTTTCTTGCTTAAGCCTTTTTTCTTTTTTTGTCTGTGAAAAAAAATTTCAGATGAGAAAATTTTCATTGGGTCAGTGACACAGTCCTGGTCATACTAAGACATTGAAAGAGGAGAATAATTTTGTTTTGAGGGAAATCATTGAGTATAATCATTAGTTATGTTATTAATTTTTGGAGGATGTTTTGAACTTTGGTAAGAATTTAATATCATGGGTTGGAGTGCAGGAATGTTTTCTTAATGTGGTGAATGAAATAGACTTAGCCTCTTTCTTCCTGCTTTACAGCTTCTGCCTTCACACAGATTAAGTACCTTTCACAAAATTTTAATGTGAAACTGTCATGCTGTGATCTGATTCTGGTGTGAGTCCTAAGTGGTACAGATAACCCAGACAGTGGATGGACACAGGGTTTGTTTCTCATACAGTTTCCCAGTGTTCTGTGTCTGTGGTCATTTAGGTAGAAATAACTACATGGTTTGCTTAGATCATGTTATCACGTAATTTATCTTTCAATTTATTCAAGGATAAAAAATTGAAATCATACAAGCAGGCCCTCCATCCAGTCCAAGGTTCCTTTAAAGAAGTTGTTAATATGTCTAAATCAATTGAAGTAGTTTTTCAACATTTTGTTGCCTTAACTTTTAGAAAGACAGCAAAGCAGAGAATGGAAGAAAGGGGAAACACTGTGACTTGAACCTCAAAGTAATGTCACTTAAAAGCTTCTGTTTTCATGAGCTGTGTGAAATGAAAAAGCATTCCAGAATGTGGATGTTATTTGAAGTTCTTCTCTTGACTGTCAGGGAAAGTATAAGCAGAGAGAAACAAAGTATCAGTTTAGTCCCGAATAAAACATTTAATTCCCCCTTTGTTATTGAATATTGGAATTGCACAAACTGATTCAGATAATTCTAATTAATTTCCCTCAGGCAGGATTTTGGGTGGTGACTCCAAATTTACCTGATATTAAAAGAAGAATTTGCCAGTGAAATGAAGTCTAAGTGTGCAAGTTACAGAAGCCTTGAGACAGAAGCAAATTCCAGTCTGGTAAATAATGTAAGTTTATAAACCTGTTTATTCTGGCTTAGTGGAAAAGTACATTGATATTTCCCTTGATAAGTATTTGAGGCACTCATCTTTTAAAAGCATCTTATCTAAAAGCAGAAAAAGAAAAATAATATAATTTGTACTCACTTTCTCTTCTGCATTTTTGAAAAGGGTAATATTTTTATGCAGCCGAAGGCTACAGCACCTTGGGTGTGGAACTCTGTGCTTGCCTAAAGCAGACTGAAGATCTGCAGAAGAGACTCTGTAACATGAACTTCTACAGTCAGCACAGGTAGGCAGTAAACATAGGGCTACAATGCTACTTCTCTTTTTTCTCTTCATATCTGAATTATTTCCTTTGTGTTTAAGATACTAAGATAACTTATGTAAATTTTGTACTCCCTGTGGAAATGCATCTTTTTCCTTTCCCTTTTTTTCCCCCTAGTTATTCTTCATATGATTATGTAGTTTATGAAAGAAAATTCCTCTGTACAGAAATAGATTTGTGTATTTTCATCTCCAGAGTAGGAGACAGCTTGTGCTGAAGGAAATCTGGAAATATTGCCCTTAAAAGATTGCAGAACAGCATCCTTCAGGCTCCTGTAACGTAGTGCATATTAATAAATATGGAAATTGAGTTCTACTTCATGTTTAGTGATCATATCTCTGTGTTAACATGAAAAAAAAAATTGGTTTTTATAATATTTTCAAATATAGCTCTTCTGAGCTAAACAAAAGATAGTTAGAAAGGTGGTCTGCTTTTTCATTCAAACGTCAAAGAAATGGTATTCAGGACTTCAGCTAATACCAATAAAGAACAAAAAACTCACACACATCTCCTCCAAAGAGTACTTAATTTAGAAATAAAAAGTAAAACAATCCTATAATAACAAGGACCACTAAAATAGCAATAGTAACTGTAACAGTACTAATCCTACCTATATCCCAGCAAAATTTACTGAAAATCCAGCAACACAAATAGCACCCTTTTACATTGTGGTAAATAATCACAGGTTAATTCTTTGTGAAGGTGCAACATTATCAGTTGTACTAAAGTACATACAGCATGCATATATAAAAATCTGCTCCTGTCTCAACAGTCTGAAGCAACCCCTTTCTCCTAAAATAGACATCAATCAATCAATAAATTAATCAACATCATCATCTAAAAGCAACACTCTGGAAAAACAAAAGATTTTTTGCATGTAACCAACATCAACTGTTGACAAACTAAGAGGAAAGGTAAGTTCAGAGCAAAAATTTTACCTTTGGTCAGTGCCCTTCATTTAATCCAAACCTTCTCCAGCAATTAGGTCTCTTCTGTGACCTGTCCTTTGAGGTAAATCCCATTTCCTCTCCGGTCCCTCTGGCTAGCTCTGGACCAGAGATGGGTGGGAAATCCTCATAGACAAAGGCAAAAAACCAAAGGAGGCTCTTTTCTCCCGTAGGAAAAAATAATCCACAGTTTACTGTGTCACGCACATGGCGAAAGGAGAAAGAGAGAGAGAAGATGGCGGGCACTTTTAAACTCAGCGAAAGGGGAGGGGAGGAACAGACCCGCGACCAATGGGATGCCGCCGATGGGGAGGGGCTAAGGGAGGGCTGAACCAACTTCACAAGCTCCGGGGGGGATACAGAGCAAACCATTTTCTCAGTTCAATTTAAAACCTAACAGTGCAATATAGAACCATGAACAGTGCAACTTAGAACAAACAGTGCAATGCAACAGTTATTGGCAGATAAATTAGTTCGAATAAAGCAGTGTTCAAAATGTTTTGGAAAATATCAAAGCCAAATCTATAAATCTACCCTTGAAACTGACTGCTAAACGCTGTGCGTGAAATAACAGGGTTACAAAGCACATATTTTAGGAGAAAGTACCACTCAGTTAGATGTAATTTTTGAATGGTTTTGAGGTACACAACCTGATGAAGGGTCAGAAGTGCAAATGATGGAATCAAGAATAAGAGGTTGAAACCTTGGCAAGCTGGGTGGTAAATGTTTTAAGAGTTTCAACCTGAGTTCTGGACAACAACCAACCAGACTATACAGCATCAGCTAGTCTGGAAAAAACCTAGAGATCACCCCAGACAGGAAAGCTGTAAGAGCTTCTGCTATTTTTTCTTTTTGTTTCCCTTATTTCTGCAAATCAGTTTTCAAATGTACTTTTCACTCCCTACTTTTATCTTAATATATGAAACATGTCTAGGCACATCTCCTGGGCACAAAGAGCAGCTGACATAATAAAAGCTATGTTTATGCAAGCCAGAGTTTCCAAAGTGGGGGTGGCAAAACTTCCTTTTGAGAATGTTACCTGAGACCTCACGAGTCCTGAATCATGCCCAGTTTTGTCTGGGAGAATGTTAATTGGCCTGAGCCCAAAGCAAGTCAGGGACCAATCTCACAGTTAGTTGAATAGATTTTCAGATTCTGGTGGCTGGTAAAGTCCCTTGAATGCTCTTCATTTTGATTTGCTGTCACATGCAGGGCTTCATACTGAGGGCAATTTTCCTCTCCTAAGTTACTGCTGGAAAAAGAAAATCAATTTTTTCACACTTATACAGCCACTTGAAGCTTGCCATGCTGGGTTAAAATATTGGAGCTCCTACATGCCAACATTTTTTTTCTGTAAGAGGCTTCAATCTGATCCTGAGTATGAGGCACCATTTTTGTGTCTGCATTGCAATATTACCCAGTTCAATAAAAATTTCAAGTGACAATGCTTCCAGTTGTTTGATTTTGGGGTGTACTTATCTCAATAAATGTTTACCCTGAGCTACCATGCTGTCATCAAATAAAGGTACTTATGTGCAGGTGTAAAGGTACTTGTATGCCATTATTAGCAGGTGTAGATTTGTATATGCAGAAGTAAATGCCCTAAATTACATGATTAATTATCTCTTAGTCACAGCACAAGCTTATGCTAACCTGAGATATTGCCGCTGTTTAACAGGACACATTCAAACCTGTAACTTTTTACCTAAATTCATATTCATCCTGTGTCCATTCAAACAGCCTGATTTTGTTTCACTGCTTCTGTCCTAACTGTCTGAATCCACAGCCACACAGAGTTTAACGCTGTGCTATTGTCCTACATAACATATATCAGGAAAGTAGTTCACAGGCACAAAGAGCAAGGAGGCAGGAAACTAACATCACTAACTCCAGATTTTAAAAACAACTGTAGCACATTTGCTAGTAAGATCTGCATTTCTCTTGGCCAACATGCCAAGCAGCATGTCTAAAAGTTGAAGCAACTTTTAGACCTAACTGGACTAAGCAACAAATCATACAATATTTAATTACTCATCCAATTAATATCTTATTTTCCTGATTATACCCATAGATATGAAGGAGGAAAAATCCAAATAAACTTATTTTCATTATGAACAGAATTGTTTTCCAAGAGAATGACTTCCTTGAGTCATCAGCAGAACTTTAGTTTTTATGCTCGAATTACTCATCCTGAGACTGACTGCTTAAGAAATTAATTTTTTTGCCATTAATAGGCAGATGCAAAATGTTTTTAAAACCATCACTTTGGACTAATTAAATGGAATATTGGACTCACTTCGTAATACTGCTCTGCAAGTTTTCTTTAATAGAACTTCCTCTCCTGTTCCAAAATGGCCAATTAGATAAGACTGACAGCTGTTGGGGTGGCAGATGCCAGTACCAAATTTATAAAAATAATGACTTTTTTCAAAAAAAAAAGACACATTTTCACATACTGTGGTGGAAAAGATGCAACAAATCATCTTGTAGCGGCAAACTGGCATTTCTTAGCCTTTTCAAACACTTACTTTAGTTTTGCTGACTGCATCTAGGGACCCAGAAAAGGTAGACACAGAAAAAATGGACATACCTGCCAGTATAGTTCTCATTCTAATTTGCAACCTATTCCTAGAATAAGAGGGGAAGGAATGGGAGGGGGGCTGCCAGTGCTGGCTCAAATTCAGCCTCATGCCAGCCAGCACCCCCAGATCTCTTTGTGCAGGGCTGAAAAAGGACTAAAAAGACAGTGGAAAAAAAGAATGTTTTAGTCTTGACATACACATTAGATACATAAGATATATTTCATTGGTTAGTTACCCCATGTAATAGCTTCAAAGCAAGTTGTGTGTCTGACCATGTTGTTTAGTCTCCCCGCGGGCAGTGAGGGCCATGCCTATGCTTCTCTCATGATGTAGGTCTCATTGCCCACCCTACTTTGGAGCTGAACCCCAGTTCACAAATTTCTAGTTCCTCTGCCAAGTCCTTGGAAGATGTCTTGGTTTGAAAGACAGGTATTTGCTAAGAAAAAGGCAAGAGTCCCTTCCCTGAGATGGAAAGTGCAACCCCCTCCCTTCCAATTATTATAATTTTGGAATCAGGGTCTCTCAGGCAAAAAGATATGGGGATAGGAATAACAGTTCTTTACTAATATATCTAGCAAGGCAAACAAAAGGAACATCAACAGCTATAAAAACTGACCCCAAAACAGAACAGTGTAACTCAGTTGCAGCCCTTGTTGGCCGCAGGCTCCCTCTCCCTGCGCTCAGTTACCGCTGCTGTGGGCAGGGCAGGCCCCGCGCAGCTGAACAGGGCCGGGGCGATGGCGGCGGCGGCCCCGGTGTGAGAGGGATGGAGGAGCAATCCCCCCTCACGGTGTCGGTCGTGGTGCTCGGCAGAGTGCCCGGAGGTAGTAGGATGAAGCGGGAAGGCAGCAGTGCGATGTCTGACAGCAGGGGACGTGGCTCCTTGCACTGGGATTGCGGGGAGGGGGCTGGGTAGCAGCACCGGCCGCCTTCCTCTGACTCCACGAGCGAGCGAGAGAGCCAGAGAGAGCAGGCCCTGCCCCACCTCTCCTTTTCCGGTGTTCCCCCTCTCCCCACCCCCTTCGAGAGAAACTGTTACTAGCTAGGGTGTAGCCACAAATACTTAGCATAATAATGGGAAAAATTCCACAGAAAGAAAAGGGAAAAATTCAACCCCCAACAGAAGACTGAGCTAGGTTTTCACCCTGCTAAAGACTTTCCTGATGGTGCCGAGTTGGAAGTTTCTTTACACCAAGTGAAAAAATTTTTACACATTTTGACATTTTTGTTTCAGCCAAAAAATAGCTATTAATTCTTTGTTTGACTTGAAGAAGCATTTCTCAATGACTAAATAACTTCTTTCCAACTGTATCCATTGTTTGACTTTTTTTTTGCCCCCATGCTTAGAGATATTGATACTATTTTGAAGGCCTGCATAATGAAAGTGCTGTGTGTGACTGAAAGAGAGAGGCTGCTGATACAAGTCAGAAATAAAAGCATTACATTACCTCCTAAGGCACTGGTTTATATTTTAAAAAAATCTTCACTTTAACTTTGTCCTCTTCTGCATTATCATAGTATTACACTGGTCTTCCAGCAGAAAGAGGAAATCAGCAGGTGACATTTTCAACATCATTTTAATATACACACATGTATCACTTAAGATACACATATCTGTGTAAAGCAAAGAAGGATAACATGAACAGTAGAGTAAGGCATTCATCTCACAGGTCCACACAGCTTGCTGAATAGCTCATATTCTGACAATGAAACACATTTATTTATTATGAACAGGTGTGATTTGGAGAGAAAAAAAACCCTCATGATCAAAAAAATAATTTTGGCGAGTATGTGGATTGCTTTTCAATTTCTTTATAAATGTTGGGCTACTGAACAACTTAACTACTAAAGTATAAAGCAAGCTCTGTCAGGACAGTTTAAAGAACCTATTTTACAGTTTGGTTAGATTTTCAGAATATGTTAATGCCTGGCTTCTGTTTTAAGGATTAAGGATTGATCCCACTTTTTTTTTCATGCAAATGGTTCTTTTACAATTACGGTCTTTTAGCCTTTCTGGCCTTTATCATATTTTAATTTGCTCCATATTTTAATCATACTCCTTTGCTTTAGAAAACAACTTAATTTTACATTTGGGAACTGAACAAAGGGGAAATTATCTAGCTGCTGCTTTGACAATATTACACTCTAATTTTTCTTCAGCTTTAAAATTTATTGCATGTTTATATCCATGAGCAATGAGTCTTAAAATTATCTTGACAAGCTTATTTTTACATTTGTCAAAGTCCGAGGGAGTAGAGAAGATCACCATGGCAAGTGTTATACCTTGGACCTTTTAAATAGAAAAAGACACAAAAAAGGAGAAGTCACATTTGTCCAAAATTTCTGTTACTGTTACATTGTTCTACTTTCTGAAAAGAAAACTTTCAAAGGTCTTTTTATTGTTTCAAACTAGTGGCTGCTTATACTCAAATGAAATTTTCACAGCATCAGTATGTGTCTATTGGCTAAATACACCTTATTTGATCAGAATAGAGATATTTCTTCCCTGATTCAGATCAGTGGGGAAATTTCAGCATTTCCAGTCAGCATTATGCAACATTTATGCCTTCATGTGCCTTTCTCTAAGAATTGTTATATATGTTGCTCAGAGTAAGAACTCTGAGGCAACAGATCAGTCATATAAAACTGAGTCAAAAGACTAGGCAAAAATCTGACAAATTTGCTGATAAGAGAAATACCTGGTGCATGACTAAACTTCAGCATTGAAGACAGATGTTTGAAGAACACTGACATCTGCCAGTGAAGTCTAAGAAAGGTGAATGAAAAACTGGGGTTTAGGTCTTCAAAAATCCATTTTGACTGCATATCCAGTCTTCCAGTATTTTTAAAAAGCCTTAGATTACCTTAAATGCAATTTAGAACATTTCTCGATGTTTTAGAAATCTTCAGCTTTGGAAACTTGCTAGGTCTCTAAAATCACCGTCTAACTGTTTGCATCCTTTGGTCCCAGGAGAGATGTTTACATCATTACCATGTGCTGCAACAGTTAGAAAATGAGATGGTTTTTACCATTGTCATAAATCCTCCACATAATTGGGGCTTAATCAGAAAGGTCCCAAGGGTAGCATAATGGTACCTAATTAGGATAGTAGTGTCATCAGGCAAAGGTTGCTCTGTAATTAAAGCACAGAACTATGCAAATCACTTCATCTCTCTCTCCCTCTCTTTTTAAGAAGTGAAAGGTACTTTTCATGTGGGCAGATAGTGACAGGACAAAGGGCAAATGGTTTTAAACTGAAAGAAGATAGGTTTAGATTAGATGCTTAGAAAGGAAATTTTTACTCATAGGGTGGTGAAGCACTGGAACAGACTGCCTAGGGAAGCTGTGGATGCCTCTGGCAGCCCTGTGTTAGATGGGGCCCGGAGTAATCTGACCTAGGGAATGACGTCTCTGTCCACAGGAGGATTGGAACTTGGTAATCTTTAAGGTTTCCTTGAACCCAAGTAATTCTATGATTCTATGAGTCTATGATTATAAGAACAAGGAAAGGATCAATTCTTGTCCATGGCTTCAGAAATAACTTCTTATTTTAGTAACAGAAGTAAGGAAAGATGAAGTTTTAACAAGCTCCTTGTGTAGTATACCCAGGGCTAGTAGGTTCTGTATTCATTTAACACTCTAATTATATCCCATCCATTTTTAGATTAATTTTGATCTCTGGGGTCTCTGGATAGTCAGTCATCATATCCTTGATGGTGGGTCATGCAAGTACCCTCTTTAAGAGAGTTTAAGAAGTAAGAGTGTCTCTGCTGCACCATATATTTCAAAATAAACCTTGAAGATTGAGGTTCAAACTCCTGTTCCAGTTAACATCCCTCAGAAATGTTCTTTTAATGAAGAATTTGTGGGGGGAAAGTGTGGTTACTGTGCTGCAAAGAGAGAAAAGGACAGTAACACAGGAAAGAGAGAAGAATTATAGTACACATTTTTCCAAGAACAATGAATGCTAGACTGTGTGTGAGTGGGTGTTTAGGATTTACATATTTGTGGCAGAGTGCCTGTGTGAGAATAAACAGTGCAAAGAGAAGGAGAAGATTCTCAATGTGTTGTGAACAGCTGTCCTCTCTAAACTAAAAGAGTTTATCCCTAGCTTCTGGGAAAGGCAAGATTCCATATATTTTCTTCTGCTGAATATTTTGCTAAATAGGAACAATGATATCTTGCTACTCAAAGTAAAAGAAGTAAAAGAACTTTTCTCCTGATAAGAGCACTTGATAATAACAAGTGCCAGGCACATACTTACTCAACATTAAATTCTGTACACTTTTTTTTTTAATCTGAAGACAATTTATGGTTAATATATTTTATAAAATCCAAAACACTTTTCAGTATGTGTTACTCCTTACAGACTCATTCTCCTACCACTGGTTGCCTGAGGATGGCAATACATAACCTCTCATAATTATCTCTTTATAGCTGGGTGGAAGTCTTTTTCTCATGGTGTAATTTATGGAGAGTGGCAGTCCCCCCTCTTCCCTCCTTTATGCAAGTGCCAACAACAGTCTTTACACAACAGTCCCTGTGGCTGGAATGTGCTTGTATGGAGAACATCACAGGAACAACAACTTCACTGCCAGAATTCATCATGCAGCTTCAACAGATTCTATCCTGGGACGAAATCAGTCCCCGAGGTATATTGGCCAATGGAGAAGAGGAAAAAATTCAGGAAGACCTGTGTGTTGTTTAAATAATTCTCTATACCCAGAGAAGCAAGTGATGCAACTTGGCACCCAGAAAAAGATGTCTTTTTTTTTTGGCTAGAGAGTTTATTTTGGTTCACAAGATGGGAGAGAGGAAATTTTTGTACACAGACATAAATATTTCTCATATCTATTTAGAGTGCAGCCCAGTGAACTTGCTGTTGGGAAAAAGGTTGAAAGTCTCTTAGATGCAAAACTTCCTAAGAAAATTTTCTATGATGAATCTTTCCATAGGAAAGTATTTCATATTAATATTATCTGAGCTCTAGGTTAGACTGCCCAGTAGATTCCATAGACATGCTTTAGTTCAGTAGTTACTGTGCTGACAACTTCACCTTTCTTCCAGTTGAGCTTCCCCAAGCCCAACAGGAGAACATCAGTGGTTTTTAAAGTTCTTTCAGGGCATTTTTTAGTTTATGGTGGGATATCCAGCTTTTATATAAGTTACTGAATTCTTGAAGGAACAAAAGTAGTAATTCATAATGAATATGAATTCCAACCAATTTTGTACAAATACTTATTAATTTGACATGATAGGAAGAAAAATGGCTTTTGACAATTTTTAGATTTGTTCCTGGGAGGGCATACTGTCTTGACTGTAGGCCATCATGAGTATGATTGTCAGATGTCCATAAAAATATATACTGTATGAATCAGTATCCACATAAATCAACGTCCATACTCACACACCAAAAATCCATCCTCACTAGAAAACAGAGAAGCTGGAAAGCCTGGCTATGTTACCAGGAGTTCCTGTACAGGAAGATTTTTGGAGTGAAAAGCATTTCCAGCATTGTAAATATCTCTGATGAGTTTGGGGGAGTGAATGTGCTTTTAAGTTTCAAGTCATTTTCAGAAGCAGGAGTGAGTGGTGAGTGAAAGGCCTATGATTGCACGCAAAAGAAAGGTACTTTATAAATGACCAGGTACTTTATAAAAGATCTCAATGCATGCTGATCTTGGATATCTCATGTCCTTATGCAATTTTTAGTTCCAGAACAGTTAGTACTATATATTTCATTGCCTCAGATCTAAAGATTTTTGGAGTATTTTAATTTTTCACTTGCCAAGTTATTTTTGTGTAATTCTAAATAATTCATTGCTGAGATGACATAATGAGGGTATCACCGATGACATAAAGATGCTGCATAAATATAATTAAAGGTTTATCAAACTATAGAAGTGTCAGCTGTGCTTGGTAGAAGTGCTAGCCAGTTTGTGACAGGCCTTTTTTAGAAAAGACTATAGGTTTTTTTTCTCCATAGATTTTTCACAAGTAAGTAGGAAAACTGTGTGAGAAATAGGTGCTGTTTGGTATGATGTGCACCAGGGGAGAAAATGTGAATTAACAAATAACCAATTTAATTTCTATTTTAATTAATAATAAATAACTCCTGCATGCAATGACTATTCTTTTTGTGCTAATAGTTATTCATCTGAATGGCATTTGTGAACATCAATATAATCTGCACAAGAACAATGAAATCTAAAAGCATATAAGAATAAATTAAGGTATTTTTACAAATGAAAATTCACTTAGAAAACAGTTTAATTTCTTTTGTTTCTAGAGAATTTATCTTTCCTGCTTTAAACTGTTGTTCTGGGAGCCTGTGGATACTTATTAGGAAGTCAGAATTTAAAGTGCCTCTGGTCATCTGACTTGGGGGTACAGTTTTTGGCATGCCTGGTTCTGATGGTGCCAAACTTAAAATTGTAATTTAATCCAAATACGACATTCCCTATTAAATGCCAAAATGTGTCCGTGCTCCTGCAAGAAAACCATTGAATGGGCTGCCCAGAGAGGTGGTGGAACCACAGTTCCTCAAGGTGTTAGAGAAACAGCTGGATGTGACAATTAGTGCTGTGGTTTAATTGGCAAGGTGGTGATCAGTCAAATGTAGAACTCAATGACTAAAGAGGTCTTTTCCAGCCTGAAAGATTCTGTGATTTTTCCTAGGATCAGTGACTGAAAAAAGACAGAGCTGAGACCATAATATTTCAAGTGAAAGTCACCACACATCTTTCATCGTAAAATAAGGATAATGGAATTGAAATTAAAATGCTTACACTGAAGTTGTAAACATGCAACCAGATTCAAATGAAACAAAATGTAATATGCAGTGGGGATAATGGGATTATGTACCTAATGATCACTTTATGGTTATGCAAGCATGACTAACTTAGCCCACACATAGCTAATTAACACAGAATAAATATCTGTGAACAACATTTACTGTCACTTGTCTATCTCCTCCTTCTAGAGAAAATTTTATTAATGCCAACAACTACAGGAAAATAATGGCTCATTATTCTTCTGCAAATACCAATTCAGAGATTCCTGTGAAACAAAAGGCTCATTTTCTGTATCTTATCCAGGTTAGAGGATTTTCTCTTAGCATACTTTTTTTTGTTTAGCCTGCCCTCATGAACTGTCCAAATATTTTCACTTCAAAAAGTGATTATGGTTGGTTAGTTAGTTGGTGAGATCTCCAGCTAAAGGGAGTTCTGCTGGAGAAGATTCTCCAGTTCAACATTTTTCCTGGAACTTTAGACTAAAAATTAAGAAAATTAATTTCAGGACAGTCATACTTACATTTTCTCTAATATTAAATGGTGCTATTCTATAATATTATATACAAAACTTTATTTCATGAAAATTAGAAAATAAGTTGTCCACACTACATTGAGGAGAGCTATTTGGAGTAAGGAAAAAAAATCACATTGCAGCCAAGGACAAGTCTTGTTACTATTACTGGCAACTATGTTATTTCTAAAACGTAGGGATAGGACTCACTGATGTATACAGTTCAGACAATAATATATATTTTTAGTCAATACAGTAAAACACAACTTTGTCATCTGGTAACCATGTAAGTCTCTTTAGCTTACCATTACTTTTGTGATATCCAAGTGAAATAGCATCAGGGTGAAAGCTAAGATAAAAATCCATCTAGATTCAGTCATTTATAAATCCAGTAAGCAGGAACAGCTTTGATAAAAAGAGCCACTTTCCAACTGTCAACATTTTGTATTCCTCTACCATGAGCAAAGCTGAAGCTTATGAAATCTCTTGCTGTTTGTAATGCAGTCTGCATTCTCTAAAGGGCAAAAAGAAAAGAAAAAAAGAGTTTAAAAATTATTTTGTTTGATATGTTCTTCTAAAAATACTTTTTCTGCCCTAAGATAGATTGGCAATGGATAATACAAGACAAGGATTGTTTGTATTTCTTTGCATTAATATTGTACTCAGTCTCCAGAAACAGTGGAGTCTGTGGATGTAGTTGAATATTTGCAGGCAGTGTAGCACCAAAGACCAACCTTGCTCCCCCTCAGTCAG
>VZTT01001932.1:1906-12394 GCA_013400855.1 Buphagus erythrorhynchus
GGTGCTATGAGCCATCTTGTCAGTATTTCACTCTGAAGAGAGGAGCTGATGAGAAGTGAGAGGTCTCAGACATACAGAAAATACAACATAAGACAAATTAATTACTTGGATAAAAGGAGTGGGAGGTGATTAATTTTAGAGGGCTGTCATAATCCTTCCTCAAAACATGACCAAAATACTGCCACTGCATTCCCAAAATAGAAAACATGTCACAACTTTTTGTTTTTTTCTGAAATGCTTTTGTGCTCTGGCAGATGACCAGAAGCTCTACTGAGTTTCAGAGACAGCAGAAACCTATTGTTTACCAAAAGATAGGGAAGGACTTGGGATATGTGGCCTAAAACACTGCTGGACCCAGTTAAAAATTCTTTCACCTCAATTTGACTCATGGAGAAGACTTTCAGTGGCAACTACATAGAGCAGTAGACCCTCTTCTTGACCAGGAATTGTGCCACAAGATCCCAAATATAGACAGTCACCCTCTGGCTCCACACCTCTTTAACTTACTGCCCTCTTGGGCCTGTTATTGTCATGAACTTCCCTGGCATTTGGGTGGCAGGAGTAGGGAAGCCAGAAACCCCTGAATTCAAGCAGCTGCTCTTAGGTGGAGAGGCTGAGCAATAACCAGTTGAGCAATGCTGTCAGATACTCAAGAAAAGAGACTTTTTGCTTTCATCTGCCATTACTAAACAGACCTGAGAATGAGGACTGCAGCTTTCCCTGTTATGCCATGTACTGTGTTTAGATACAAGAAAAACATTGCTGGTAACACATGAGGAGAAAAATTTAAAAGATACAGCTTGTGGGGAGGAAAAAGAAAAAACAAACAAAAAAAAAGCATGTATATGTTATTTCTACAAGATGTCTATGGGCTGTGGTCATTTCAACTTCCACTTCATATTGTCTTTGCCTATAGGCAGATTGGGATGAAGCTGAAAGTTGGAATCTTTTGCTGTCTGTCCTACAGGGGCAGAAACAGCTGTATAAAATGCAAGAGCAGAGATTGATGGGGGCATTTTCCCTGACCCTTTTTCATTTTCTTTTGTAAGTTATAACAGCATAGCCACTTGTGCTTATTACATTGCACTTTGTGATTTAGGGCTTGAGATTCTGTGCTAAGATAAAAGGAGTTTAAGAAATGAAAGGGTAGGGGAATGAAGGAGGGAAGAGGAGTACAAGAAGAGAAGATCAGGCAATATGAGAAAAGTTATGTCTTTTGAAGCAATGAATAAGTCCAAGTTAAGAAGTAATAGTTAATCCACAGCATACCTCAGCACAGATGAATAAAACAACCTCAATGACACAAGTGGCAGCAGTGATGCAGGCAATCTATCAGCAGAAAGGAGGTGTAAGGTAGCAAAGGAGATTAAATCGCAATGAAGAAGATACAATCAGTAGGCCTGACTCTGATATAGCATTTAGTAGCACAAATTATATGGCAGGAAAAAGCAAGCTGAACGAAAAACAAAGAATTTTCCACAGAACACCAGAGAAGCAGAGAACATGGGAAGTCAGAGATAAAGTCTCACCTGTGGCCCTGAAAGACAGAAAAATGGAGTTCCTTCTAGCTGGTGCAGTTGGAATTTGGTTTTCACCAGTTGCTCAGGAAAAACTATAAACTTGTTCTATTCACATTGTCTTACTAGCTGTTTCTAGTTAAGTTCAGAAGTTTCTCCAGAGCCATGTTATACTCTATGAAGATGAAGATCAGGAAATAGACTAGAAATAGAATTCCTCAATCTTTCAAACACGGGTAGCTGCCAGAAGCCTTGGATAAGTACCTATTTCTTGATTGTTTCTTGGGAATGAATGGCAGCATTGATAACAGGTGATGTATTCTTCTGTTTTGGAAGGAAAATGAGAGAGTAGCAGCTGGGATGTGTGGGCGGGTGAAGCTGTAGTTGACAAGGAACCAGTAACCAACAAAAGAGTGGCTAAGAGGAAAAAAGATTTTGTTACTTAAGGAAGCTAAGGAGATGATTCCATTTTGTTTGTGATGGGAAGGTTCATATGTCATAATCTCTAGTAAGGAACAATAGCTGAAAATTCAAGGTAGAAAAACTCAAATGTGTAATTGGCATTGAAGACAATTAATCCTCATGATGGATTATCTTGTTATGTTTCCAAGCGATGTGTTCCTTTTCAGTTAAAATTTACTAGCTTAATAAAAATATCTAAAAATCAAATTAGGCATACTCTAAGAAAGCTTCATAGACCCCTTAAATTATTTCATTGCTAATTTAAAAATGTAACACCTGTTAAAAATTAGTTTGCTTAATTTCACAGCACAGTGTCTATACAAAGTATTTCTAGTATTTATAAAATTAATTAAAATTAAAACAACATATGAACAGTTAAGAAGGCTGATGAAGTAGTTGTCCCTTTTGACTTGGCTTCTGCTCTTTTTATTAAAACTATTTAATAATTTGTACACACTATCAGAAATTTCACTTTTGGTGAAAGCAGAAAAATTAATTACAGAGACATATTGATGTAAACTGAGTTTCAGTAGATTTCTTCTGACCTGATATTATTTCTAGTCTAAAGAATTACCAAACACTAAATATTTTATGTTCACCTGAGCTCAAGTAAGTAAAGTTCCTAGGCCTCTGAAACCTGCCCACATGAGGTAATGATACCACTGTTAATCTGCCTGACTCTCTGCTAAATGCAACAACAAATGAACAAACACACCCACATTTATTTTCATTTTATATAAACCACCACAGTTGCATTGGTTCCATTGTATCAATGTACCTCAGTTAAGAATCTGAAACATAAAGCATATACTATTTTATCCTTCTTCAGTAACCTTCTGTCTGATAGCCTTCACCTACTCATAAGAAGGATTTCCTTGTGAAGGAAAGGATGCTCATTTGTCCCATTTTACAGACAAGGAACACAGTATCTGTACAGCCCAAAATTAATGTTTTCACATTTACTTTTTATAAAGCAACTTCTTTACCTCTGAAATTTGAGTTCTTTGTCTAATTTGTAAAGCACCTTTTGTAAGCCAGTTTTGCCAGGTCTTTTAAAGTAAGATATAGTAAAGATGATGAGACAGCTACTTAGGAGGAAAAGGACAAGCATAAGCAGTTGTATGGTAGGAAAAAAAAAAAAAAAAGAATATTTTAATCAACTAAAAATAAAGCATGATGCATGATAAAACCAAGAAGAAATGAAAATCAACAGTAACAGTCCTTATCCCGTTCTAGCCACCAATCTAATAATTATCAGCTGATGATTTTACAGAAATTACTTACAATACGTGGTTTTGAGTTTTAGACTATGTCAAGGATGATGTCCAGAGCATAAAAGATAGATTAGGAAAAGGTGTGTAGGCTGTTGTCTATAACAGATCCTCAATACTGAGATTTATCCTGCCTTGCTGGGGCGCATTAGTCTTGTAGATAAATAGTAGTGTTGATCATAAACTCTTGCTAAATGCAGAGAAAAAAGCACTACCAATATTTCTGGGTTGAAACTGCTAGAAGGCTACAAACACACCTGGTAATTAAAAAAAAAATAAAAGCAGAAATCAGCTAGCAAGAAGTGATGAATGGTCCGGGAGAAGTAAATGAGGAAGAATGCAGAAGTGCAGAAAGACATACAGAGCATGCAAATGCTAACGGATGACAGACAGTTCAATGCAGATAAATGAAGTGCAATTATGACTTTGATGAGCCTTCGTGACACAAGACTACTCTTTGTTCAAGATAAAATATGACAAATATAGATGAAAACAGATGAAAAAAATGAGAGTCGAGTCATTGTGTATCATTAACAAGAGATACGAAACAGAAAGAAGACAAATCAATGCATTTAATGAATCTTAATAGTCCAATTGTCTATGTCTCTGGATTAGTACGTGCATGCTTCATAAAATATGATCATTTAGAAAAAAACTGAGAAACAAAAGGGAGCTTTTTCATGCTCTGTTAAATACAAGGTGTCTAACTGAGCACTCAACTAGAAAAAGATCATCAGTTTCCCTGACTTCTGCTTCTTCATCCATAACTTTTTTAATCAAGATATGTGACTTGAACAATTGGCCAGGTGGTTTATGGATTTTTTGCACATTTCTCTAAAGTGTCAAACAAAAGCATGGCCGGAAGTAGCAGGGTGTTGGCACAGCTATACCAATTCTCTCTGATTCATTGCATCAAAAGTTGTGCAGTCAGTGTGATCCCCTCAGCTGACTCAATAGAGTCTGCCCTGCAACAGCAGGAGGCATTTTTCATCCATTTATCTCCAAGTATAGAATTCCAGATTTGTCATAGTAACCAAATACGTAGAAAGCAATTGAATGGTCTGTCTTTTAGTACAACTATAGAAGAGATGTTCCCAAAGGATCTACTCACATGTCTCCAAGAACAGATTTCCTAGGAAATGATAAATTTAATATCAACCCCTGCAAACCTGAAATAAGCCTAGCTAAGTCAAATAATTCTATGAGAGAATACAGCAGGTGACAGTAGACAATGGCCTGAGGCTACAGGCAATGAAGATTTCACAGGTACTGACTGCAACATGCTCCTTAGCTCAGGTATCACCTGGTAAAAACATTATTCAGCATTTCTGGGCAGTTTAAAATATAGGGGGGGAAAAAAAATAGAGAGGGAGAATCAAAACAAACAATCCAATAAATGCAACTTTAGCAGTAACAAAAAGTGAAATAAAACCAGAACTGTTAACTCCAATTTTTTCTTAGTCACAAAATTGAAAATAATGAGATTCAAAACCTGCATTTCTAATGGAAATCATGATGGCAATCTATGACATGATGTGGAATTCTAACCCAGTATTCACTAGGAATTCCTTTCTTCCAATAATTATGTTGTTCACTTACTTTGTATTGGTTTGTTAATGGGTTTGTTGGGGGTTTTTGACTTTTTTCTAGTTTGAGGATTTGCATTCTTGAAAGTTAGAGACTTTGATTTTAAACTTTAAATGAGAGCTGTGACTTGACTCATTTGCAGTGGGGGATCAAGAAGTACTGGATAAAGTTATTACCTCCCCCAGTTGTCCACCCATCCTTTTCCTCCTTTTCCCTCAACAGGAAAAGCTTTTTTAGACTGGCAGCATCCCCTGATAGTTATCAGTTTACAGCCTAGCAGAAAAAAAGGAAGCTGGAAATTGACCTTGATCAGTGGTAGTACATATTTTCTGTCATCTGCAGAGGTTCAAGAATACATCTCCTTAACAACTGCTGCAAAAAATATACCTGCAGGAACACAACAGAAAGTTTTGATCAATAATTGCTTAAATCTACTTAGTTTAGATGACTGCAAAAGTCTGCATGTCTCAAGCAATAGTCTAACTCTAGAAATTACTTCCATCATATTATCATCAATTATAAGAGAAATTATAAGACAATTGTTCAAAATGGTAATGGCGTATTTCCTCTCTGAGACTGTCCAATCTCATGCACAACAACGAAAAGACTAAGAAAAGAGAAGCATTGATAGCATCAGAAAAGGGCTTAAAACTTTCTTACATGTAAATGAAATATTCTATCTTTCAAATATGTAATGTAATAGATTATCCAATATCGATTGGTAAAACTAACTATTGTCAGAGGAAAGAGCTCGAGCTTGCTTGTGAGTTTATGAAATGGCCCTTCAGAGAACTGATGTTATGTATTCATCAAGTATTGCATGTTTTCAGTAAGTCAGGTGAACAGTTACTGGTGACAAATGTCATAAATCCAGAGTCCTGGGGAAACCCATGGGCCATAACTAGATCCATCCTTCCATGGGAACCCCCCTCCTCCCTCCTTCTCTCCAACTCTGCTCTGGTGCAGGTGCTTTGTGTCACCTTGAGGGTGACCAGGTGCAGTCACTGCTGGAGGTTGCAGGTCTCCAGTCCTCTCTTCTGGATGCACATTGCACAGGCATGACAGCCTTCTTTCCAGTCTTGTCGCTAGTTCTCTGTGAACCCTGAGCCTGAATCTCCATCCTGCCATGCCTGGAAATATTAATGAACCCTGGACCAAACCCTCTTTTTTTGTCCACCATGTTTCCCATCTGCAGGACTGGCTGAGGGCACTGCCTTTTTCTGGGATCACCCTTGACTTCCAGTTCATCCTCCCTTTTTCTTGCTGTTCCCTACACCAAGTTCAGCAATAAGCTGAAAATTATGAGAATGCTAAGACTGGCCATAACAGTGTTCAATTGCCAAAAATAACCTCTGAGACCAGAGAAATCCAAGGACAATGACAATAGAAGTGTATAGTTAGCCTATTTTGTTCAATAGTGGTTAAGACAAATTGTGTTTGACAATGCAAGAAACAAACAGCAAAGATGTTCCTGTAGTGAAACCCCAGCTTCTCTGGGCTTGCAGAAATCTGTCTCTCTGATGAACAAATGCTGACGAATATGCATATGCTTCAAAATTAAAAAGAATGAGCCAAAACCTGAAAACTCTCCTCTCCCTAACTCATTGTTTGGACTTACTAAAGTTCACCAATAAATGATTACACACTCAAGTTGATTCATTTTCTCCAGGGAGGATTGCACAGTCTTCTCTAACCCTACCAAAAAGAATAGCTTAACTTCTTAGCATTCTTTTTGCCTGAGGCACAGAAAGGAGGATCATTTTATAATGCAAGTAAAAAGTTCAGTTTATCCTGGGGGTATATTCCTGGCTCTTCTTCATAACTACTCCACCTAGGACATTTTAAGTGTGGTATGTTTGACTAAAAAATCTCACGGTAGATTTCAAGTGCAATTTGTCACTACCAAGTAAGCAGAATTAACTGAATAGAAAACTCATCATGAACTGAGGAAGGACCTGTTTGAGTTAAAAGTAAAGAAGCAGACCTCAATTACTTATGCAATTAAATATATATGTATNTATAGCTGGAGTTTTATCTAAAATGGTCTGTACTCTCTCAGAAGTCGAATGTATATAGTATATATAAAAGGCAAAATTGGTATTTCCTTAGGGATTGTTCAAGGTCTTGAGAACTGCAAAGACTGCTGAATGGAAAACACAATTCCACAAGAGGAATGGAATTGCCTAACAATGACTCCTAGCTGAATTAAGTTCACCCTAAATTTGCAATCCTGGTGCAATTCTGCAGATGAGTTTTCTCGCCAGAAGGTTCCTTCAGCATCCTATCAGTGAAGCAAATTTAGACTTTCCCACTTCTGCTATACTATGGGAATGAAATAAAAAAATCTACTGGCACTAAGCACCATATTCTTCATAGCATTGACTAGTAAGCAGCCTCATAACTTTTAGCACTGCATTTCTCCTTCACCATACACGTGTCTCTCATAAATGCACATCCATTCTCTTTCTGTCAGCAGGCCATGGTTACCTGGATGGGTATCTTTCACTGATTCAGTAGATCTAATCAGAGATCCCTTTTCCTCCTGACAACACTTCACTTAAGTCTAAAAGGCAGTGCCTTCCTGCTCATAAAGAGATTATTGAAAGTAACATAAAATCTCTTTTACTAAATCCTAAGAAAAAGTTTAAGGTCTGAACAAAGTTAATCTGGTACCCTATGTTTTGAAATGTTGACTGCTGTGACAACCTTCCTATCCCCCTCAGTCCACAAATCTGTGATGTGGGCTTTGCACTGCTAAAGAGCAAGACAAATGGTTTCATAAGATATTTTCACTGCCTCAAAATCCTCTTGAAGACCTGAAAGCTTACTGCAAATTTATCAGGATTCAAAACTGATACCATCTGCCTAGTAGTCTTTTTTTTATTTTTTTTCAGGTAATTGGTCTGTACCACGGTGACAAGTTTTTCTGCCCTCTGGTAATAGCCCCTGGAAAGGGGATCTCTTGGTGCACCAGCATGCCAAGATTATTGCTCATTTATTTCTGAGTTTGGAGGTGTAATCATGTAGCCTCTGCTTCTTGACCGTGATGGTCAGGGTAACATCTTTATAGCTTTTTCTTTAGGTAATTGAAAACAATTTTCCTTTTGTCCTATCCTTTTTACAACAATATGTTCTAAATAAATAAACAGAAAAGAGTAGAAAAGACTTTACCAAATGATGCTACCAGTTTATCAGAATCTAGGGATTAATCAGAAAAGGAAAAAATCAATACATTTCAATAGAAAATTTGCATTCTCCATTGTATCCTATTACACATAATTAGCTGATACTGGAATTGAGAGAGAGTTAACAGTTGTCAGATAGAGCTCAAAATATTTTGAAATCCTGTAGATCAAAGTTTTCCAACCTTGTGTAAAGTGGTGCATGGAAATCAAGCAAATATAAAGCTAAATCTATGCCATGAGCCTTGGGGTCCATATTATAAACTGTAGCATGTTTTATGTTCTCTCTTTAAATAATATTGAGAGCTTTTGATCAGGCTAATCTTTTAAAAATAATGTTCTCATGTCCAACTTTTATATATTCTCATAATTCTAATGCTCAATCATGTTTATTGGGCTGGAAGAAAACTGGCTCCTTGTCCTAGTTTAGGGGAAATTAGGGAGGAAGCTTCCAAAGGGGTCCATCTAGAAAGCAGATTCCAGCGACCCCTCCCCCTACTGGTTTGGGAAATTATTTCCTTGGAGAAAAGTGGAAGAAAACTGTTTATTTAACAAGCAAAGTATTCTTCAAGTGCAGTTTCTGAAAACAAACTTCTCACTTGTTCTCGCCACCCCTTGCTCTCGGAACCAGTCTTAAAGGTGCAGAACTCAATATCCAGCATAAACAGAACAGATGACTGGGGATACAAGCATCACAAAATCACCCGAGGACGCTCCTCTTTGATCACTTAGAGGCACTCTGTCATAATTGTAACCATCCCCTTGAAAATACAGAAAGCTACAGAAATGGACTTGACAGAGACAAAAGGATGATTTGAGTTTGCCAAACCTGTGGATAAGAAAATACAAATATATCTGATTTTTTATTAGTAGGAAATTAGAATGAGAGAGCTCCTGAGCTCCCATGGGAGATTGGGTAGATAGCCTTGCAATCAGAAAGGGATCCTTTCTATACAGTGGATTGACAGTCTGCCTTCTAGGCTTCTCCACTTAGAATAAAAGAAGAGCACTCAATGCAGAAGGGGCAACTTAATGAATGTTGTGTAACTTTCACTGAGGTGCTTTGGCTTTGTTTCGGCTTTATATAGGGAAGCAAGAGTTTTTCTGATAGAACTGTGTAGATTATTTTTTCCAGAAACATAAAGGTGCAGTGACAGAACCAGAGATGGAAGATATTCCTTTTTTTAAAAAGCTGGCTATGACAATGAAAATTACCTTAATGATTACACTTAGAAAATGTGAAAGAAAAAACTTATGTTGGCTATTTATATGTTGTTCAGAAGGTTTTGCTTATGCCTTTCACTCACCATGGTAGGTTGTTAGGTCAATCATAAATTAATTATTTTTTTCATATATGTGCTGATTTCAGTTTTTCTCATTTTTCTATTTTCCCTTGCATTTTCTATACATGAAAAAAACCAAATAAAACCACAAAGAAACAATGTATAACAATGTTTGATGACTGCTGGATTCTTATGTCATTATTTAGCCACTTTAATTACTTTAATTTTATCAAATTCAACGAAATGTTGGTTAAATTGATCTATATTTGTGCAACTGTCATCAGCATGAAAACTATGGTAAGAAACATCAATATTCTATAACTGGATCCCTTTCCTTTCCTTTCCTTTCCTTTCCTTTCCTTTCCTTTCCTTTCCTTTCCTTTCCTTTCCTTTCCTTTCCTTTCCTTTCCTTTTTCCTTCCTTCCTTTCCTTTCCTTTCCTTTCCTTTCCTTTCCTTTCCTTTTTCCTTCCTCAAAACCTTTTTTACTAAGCTGATTTCCCAAAATTTCATGAAGGGATTTTTTTCCCTTCTGTCAGCTGCATGAATTTAAGGCCTGAAGAAAAATTCTACATTACTGACAAAAATTGAGGTTATTCAGTATGATTTAGACCAACCTCCCAGTTACAAAATTATTTCCATTTCCTTTTACCCTCTTTCTTGCAAGCTGCAGAAATCAATCTTACAATACAGCTGGAAGAAAAAAAAATATTAAAAAGACACTTTCATTTTTATAACATTTCTTAATGTTACCTCATCTTACATTTCCTATAAAATAAGTGAGGTTGTATTATGGATCAGTGGACCATCACTCCAGGCTAGCCGTCTTGTATGATCACAGAAAATTTAAAGGGAACATATTTCTATATTCTCCTTTCAGTTTACAGCTTTTCAACCATGCAAAGCGGTTTGCTAGCAAATAAATAAATAAATAAATACATCCTTGACACATTGATAGGCTGGTGATGGCGAGGGGAGAAATTGTTTAAAGTCCAAGTAATCAGACTATTACCAAGATCGCGTGTCGAGAGGGGAAGAGGGGGAAGGGTGTGCAGCAGTTTGAACAGAGCGTGCTGGAAGGAGGAGGGGGCGAGTGTCCATGCCAGCGCTGGGCTCTGCTGCCACCTTGGCCGCGCCGCGGGACGTGCAGCCCGCGCCGCGGGACGTGCGCCCGCCCCGCTGCGCGCC
>VZTT01001933.1:1070-21682 GCA_013400855.1 Buphagus erythrorhynchus
ATATTGATTGTTCTCCCATCCCTTTGCTATCTCTGGCCCTGGAAAATTCGAGGTGCCTGCACAACTCATATCCCACTGTTTGTGACTTTCAGATCCTGGCAGTGAATAAGTAAAAGAAATGCTCTTGTTTTTTCCCTTTTCCTATTTTTTTGCTCTTTGTTGAGAAAACAGATATCAACATAATCAATGCATGATTTGATTTTTTTAGTGTGTCTTTTTGGGGCACAACTAGGTCAGAATATTTTGGTTCATTTTAGAGCATAAGTAGACTACAATGATATATTACTATGGTTGGTTTGTCTCTGTGGGGAATATAGTGTCCTGACTTAACCAGCTGCTTCTTCTGTCTTACCAAATTACCTCTGTTCTACATTTCATGTGTATCATGTTCAGAGACCTTTGCTACTATTGTAAACTGTTTCCTGGTATTTTCATTTATTTTATTGTTCCAATTTGATAGGATCAAAGTATTCTATTATAATTCAAATGTTATTTGTGAAAATACAAGGTAAAACTAATCCTATATTCTGTGATAATAAAAAAATTATCTACAAAATATAGGTAGAAAAAATGTTGTATGAAAGTGTTGTCTTTGAAAGTTGTTGATTAATCAGAAGTTATGTAGCATGGTAGAGAACACCCATCTTGGATAACTGGGACTTGAGAGGCTGGTTAAACACTGGATTTGTTTCTCAGAAATTCAGGAGAATCCCTGTCCTTGGAAGCCAGGTTATTAAAATTTGCTGGTACTTACTGGTCTGATGCAACTCTTTAGCTGGCTCTGCTTTGACTGAGGGCTTGAAGCAGTTGAACAGAAGTCTGTGCCAGTCTCAGTTTTGCATTTCTGTGTTTTCTGACAAGTGCCCTACATCTGCAGCCTATGCTTTTAAATCACAGGCTAAACTTTTTGGCTCAGAGGAGAACAGTTTATAAGCTTTGATACTCAGGCAGTGATGATTTTTCAATGACAGGTTAAAGGACAGTTAAAAGCAGGTGACAGCATGCTGACATTTCTGTGCTAAAGTATGGAGCTGATATATTTTGGAGGACAAGAATTGAATGCAATGAGCACAGAGAGCTGTATGTAAATCTGAAGTTAGACTCTCTCATTCATGTGAGTGGTCATTTCCCCTGCCCACTGAATTCTGTGACAATCATCATCCCACATGTTGCTCTCACTGCTTGCTAGTACCTTGTCCATCTGTAGGAGAGATCTTCTAGCTCTGAAAATTCTTTATCCCAAATCATTTTTTGAAACGTATATGATTTTATAACGTTTCACAACTCCATGAAACTTGCAGCAGATATATTTGAAAACACTTCTTGTGGAGAAAGAATACCTGATAATGTTGCATTTCTCATGACATCTGAATTAGTGGAGTGTTTGAAATATTATTTGCAGAGTAAATGAATTCTTATAAAGACAATGCAAATCACTACAGTTTTCATGTCTTTTATCTCTGTGTCTATACAGCAACAGAAAGGTAACTCCAAAATAGTTCACTTATGATGTGAAACTAGAATTCCAGTGCACTGCTCACAGGCTTTTGAGCTACTTGATGTACAGAGGTGTCTAAGAACCAAGTGTGGGCTACATTTCCTATAGATCTCCAAGATAAACTATGTGCTGTGTAGTTATTAGAGTAGTGCACGGAAAGTCTGTAGCAGGAGACTCAACAGGTCCTGCTCATAGCCTCGAGCACTCTTTTGCAGCTGCCCTATACAGTTTTAATTGTTAGCATGTTTCCTGGTGTGATTTTGATCTGTGCCAACTGGCAGTCTCCTAGGAAGTCCTTGGGCAATCTCCAAGGAACAGCAAAGGTTGGGGCAACACCCCCCAGAGAGTGAGGCATGGCACACATGTAGAATAGGGAAGGTTTAGCTAAATGGAAGGTGAACTGTGTCCTGCCACTTGCTCCTTGTGCCTTTGGAGCTCTTGAGGCTGCTCAAGTAGAAGAGACAAAACACTTCAGATTTTGCACTGTACTTAATGCTGGAAGTTTTGAGGCATGAACTTCCCTCTCAGTTTTCCTCTTTTCCTTTGAAGCAAGCTCAGTTCCAGGGATATCTGCCAGCACAGCTCTGTCAGTCTGCATACAAATAGGCAGGATCCTGGTCAGCATGGCAATCCCAGCTGAACTGCCCCATGGGCACTTGATAGCCCTGTCAAATTGTTCTTTAGGGCTACAGCTGGTTTAGTTTTATCAAACCTTTGAACACCTTTGTGAGCTGTGTCCCTCCTGTATGTGAGAGAGCTGTGTTCCTGCACTCTCAGAGTGCTACAGCTCAGGATGCAGCCTTAGACAGAGCATGATCCAAAGATTAAAGTGATACAACTGGCCTACAAGGTAATTTGCAAGTGAGCTCTGTTACCCCCCATCTGCCCCTGGCAGATTCTACAAGCAAGCATTCATTACCCCTGCAAGCTCTCATATAGGCTTCTGCATACTTCTTTCTTCCATACAAGCAAGAGCATGTTGTATATTGACTCAGTTGCTGGAGTGAAACTCTGTTTCAACTTTTTTCCAATCCAAATGTGTAGACATTACTAACTGAAAATATAGTTTTCAGTCTATAAAGGAAGAGCAGCTGTAGTTACACAATTTTTTTTTTATTATTTCTTCAGTGTCACACTGAAAAGATCTACAAAGATGTTTGCAGGAGAGGAGCTGTAAAGTTTCCCATTTAATCATTAACAGGAACCATTTTTTTGGTGGCTGGTATGCTGCTGAAAACTGGCAGAGCAAATTTATTTTTGCACTCTGTGGAACGAAACTCATCTCTGGATTAAGGAGGCTGAAATTCCACTGACTTTTACAGGAATGGAGCCCATGTGTAGAAGTATCTTTTTCTAACCATAGGAGAAATGCCCAAACCTGAGCATGAATGCAGGGATATCTTATTCAGACTGAAAGTCATTGTCTCCCCTGTTGAAGTTGATTCATCAAAACACTCTTCTTGCCAGAGGGCATAACAAATCTTCCTTATTACCTATGACATGAAGGACTTAGCAGGATGGTTAGTGCTGATCACATTATTGCACCATTGGACTCTGTGCACCTACTCCAGACAGTAGCCTGTGGATAAAAGTGGGTGCTCAGACTGGGATTTAAAGCTGAATAATTAGTGGCCCTGCTGTAGCAATGCCCAGGGGGTAGAAAGCATGGAAATGTGTATGTGATTTGATGACAAAGGATGTCAAGGATGTATGGTTTCTATAGGTCTGTGGGTATGGAAGAAGGTGCTAGATATGATTCATAATTTATTTATCCTTCTCTACGTCTGAAGTCTCACAATTACTAACTGTTAATTATTATATTCTCATAGGTGACTTTTATTTCTGACACAATCTTCAGACCAGACAAGTGTCTGAAACTAAGGAATTTTTGCATCCTCACATGAACTGCTTCGGTGCATCATACCTCACAGTAGAAGCATTGCATTTGTAGTTTATCAGAATTCAACGAGGTTAGGGAAGAAACTGGGTCTCAGGGAAGGCCAGTTTCTGCCCTTCAGTCTTCAGCTGAACAGCAGAAGTAAAAATGCTTCCCTGTAAGTTAGTGCATGTCCTTTTTCAAACAGCAACCTTGCAGAGAAAGAATTTTTTTAGCTGCTGTGCTATCCTGCCCTCAAGTAATGCCCTGTGTTCTCTAGTCCCTAGAGAGAGAGACCAAATGTAGTGAAACTAGATAAACTCTTCACAACCAGAAGGTTTTCCTGCTTTAGGAAAATATTCTGCTGGCCCTCTGGACAGTTTTTAGACACCATAATGCATCTAGAGCATGTTCTGTTGAAAATGCAAGGCAGTTTCTACTGCAACAAGGGTAACAGGCTTTGCTTTCCTCGTGGGGGACTCTTATTGGATGTATGTGCCCTATCTTCCTGCCTGAGGCTGGGTCTGAAGAGGCTCAGAAACCTCAGGAGAGACTTCAGGAAGGGATCCACCTAGTCTGAATCTGCATTGCCACCACTCCTAGGTGCTCACAGGATGGCTGGATCCGTTGTAAACATTTATAGCCTTTGTTTGGAAGGAAGGGAGTGAGGCCAGTAATATGACATGGGGTAGGATGGAGTATATCTAGTTTGGATGCCTGGGGCTGGACCAGGTGAGACCTAAGCCAGTCGTTTCACTGCTAGCATGTAGTAATGAAAAAAAAAAATAAATAAAAGATGGCCACAAGTGCTCATTTTAGGATTTTTTTTGTCAGGAATAGGAGGAAGCACACTTATAAAAGCAAAGTATTCAGAGACAAACAAGGTGACTGTGCTAGCCCGTGTCATGACCTACACGTCTCACAGCTTTATTTCCCCAGATTCTGGAGTATTTGGATCTAAATTTTCTCTCTTGCTAAACTTTTGTCTTTAGTATCTTGAATTTGTGACATGATGGCAGAGAGAGCCAGCTCTGAATGTGCACTTTGGCTAGGCTGCTGAAGAAGGAGAGGCATATAATTCAGCAACAAAATGATTGTACTAGAGTTTTTTGTGACTTTGTTTCAGAGGAAGTATCATTATGGACAAAGATATTGTGAATGAGATTTCCCATTTGTTAAGGGTGTCTGCCCTTTACATGTCTTTTCTCCCCTGGTTAGTAGCACTGTTGCAATATCTTTGGGAGTATGGGTAATGGGATAGATTGGAAAACTATTTCTGTTAATTACTGGATTTTGTTTTTACGGCAGTAAAGTGAAAAGCTAGGGGTAATTTTACTTTTAGGATGAAGTTTCCTCCTTTGAGTATGGATGAAGAATGGTACAAAACCAAAGTAAATATTAAGTTTCTGCATTTGTAGTCTGGCAGATGATTATTTATACAGGCCATAGAACCAAATTGTAGATCATTATGCTTACTAGATATATGTATAAAATATATAAGCTGCACACTCTTAAACATGGGTTCTTTACATCTGCAGTGTGATAAAACACAAGAAATGAAGTATGCTTCTTGAATTTATGAAAGTAAACAGAACCTAGAGAGATCTCAAAAGACATGTGCAGGTGAAAATGCAGATGAACTTGGACCTTACTGGACCTACTATTTTATCACACTGCTTTTCTTTGACATAAGCCAAAAATAATATAACATTTTCCGTGACTCTGAAAGCAGAAATTTTTGCTGGAGTTATGATTCATTCATAACCATAGTTAGATGGCAGGAAAGGCTGTCTGAGTGCCACATGTTGAGTTGATTTTCTACACTCACACACACGTGTTCATGCATTGCCCACACAAAGGTGCATTTGTAGGTGCATGTGGAGAGTGCTTGCCCATGCACCTGTAACAACTGCTGCAATACTTGCTTTGGCAGTGGACAGAGACAGGGTAATGGGGTGATACTCTAGGCCTGCTTTTATTCTCAGTCTCTGGTTGTTAGAGTAGATCTAGAAGAACTTATCTACGATATAAAAGCACAAATATTGGGATCTGAGGGAACCAATTGCATAGGTTCCTTTTACTTCATTTTCAGTTAGTGACTCTAACAGAGCCCCCCACTCACGGGGTCCTAAGGGATGAGTGCTCTGTAGGATTGCTGCTAATAGCAGCACTTGTATGGAGTCAACAAACACAAAGGTTATAAGGCTGGTGTAAGTCAGAAAAAATGATGTAAAGTGCCACTGTTGTTTCCCAGACCAAGATCCCCATCTACACAGACTGCTCGAAGTGGCCACAGGACGAAGACACAGCTTGGGTTAGAAGAGTAGCCAATATGCACAGATTTATTTTTAAACCAGTGAGGTTATTGAATCATTTTATTTATAGGTGAGAATTCATTTCATTTAGTCATGTGAAAAATGGTTGAGATGTGTGAGGCATGAGAGAAGGGAAACCAAGCTTGAAGACTGAAGAGTGCTAACTAGAAGTCACTTTCTGTGCTCACTAGAGTCACTTGCTCTTCTCAGCTGGCCTGCATTTCCCACACATACTGTCTCCATAAGATCTCCATTGTCAGCTATTTATAGTTAAAGGGAACACCCTGAGGGTCTCTGGAGGTGAACTCTAGTATGGAGCCAGCCCATGGAGGTAACAGAAAGAGACTTTCAATCTATACCTTTCTGTGAATCATTACAGCATCTCAGTCATGGGTAAATTACTGCTGAACTGACCCCGAATAAATGGTTGTTTCTCTACAGCTGAAATATCTTGACTTGGATTCACCTAAAACTGCATGTGTTGTTAAAATTTTCCATGTGGATAGTAAAAGATGCAATATTTCCTGTAAGTAATACAGTTTAAATGGAAAACTGCCTCTCAAGTACTTTTACTTCCCACCTATTCTGCCTAATTCTTCCTGCATGGCATATTTCAAATTGCTGAATATTATTTTAATTAATAAAAGGGATACATAAAAATGCAAAGAAACTAGCAATCATGGTTAAAGTGATTTTTTTTCTTTTAGTTGGCCACACTGTTCCAACCTTTTCTAGGTTTCCACTGCTGTTCTATCTACAAGGTATCAGCTATTTGCTTGAGTGTATTTTTAACATGATGGACATACTAATAAAGACACAAATTCTAATATATGTGCTTACAAGGATTATTTTTTTCTCCAGATATCTCTGCTATGTAGGCTTGTAGGCCAAGCTATGTAGCATTTATTTACAATATTGAGCACTTATTGAGATAAATACTCAGAAAATGTAGTGATATTTCTCATGTAATTACCATCTACAAAGAAGGGAAAGTAACTTTTAGCTACTCCTTCTGTTTTTTTTCTTTTTCCCCCTCTTTCTATTAACTGAAATATTACTGCAAATCCTGGATGAGTTTTCTTGTTTTCATCCTTGAAGAGTAAGGTTCCTTGACCCAACGCAAGCTTTTTTTCTTTTTCTAAATGGCCCAATTTGATCAAGTCTTTTGTTTCTCTATTTTTAGGGAGCTTACAAAATTAGGGATTCCTTGTCATTTTAATATTTATTTTTTGTAAGATCACATCTGGATTTAAATCTCTACTTTAAATAAGTTTAATTGTTATGGTTTGGCAAAGCTCAAGCAGGTCTGTTTGGACAAAAATAGACAGCTTTTAGTTAGGAAATAAGCTGAAGTAAAATGAGTATAAATAAGTTGGTATGTAAAAATAGAGCTATTGTTGGTCTGTGTCTGGATAATACTCTTTTGGGCATATAAGCTCTCTGGCCAGTTTTTGATGTCTCACATACTTGGGCAATCCCAGGCTGACAGAGAGTTGATTGCAGGTCCCCACTTCCCAGGATAATGCTTCCACCACTGGGTTCTTACATTAAACCTGGCTTGTGGTACCAATTGTCACTAAAAAGGCTAACCTCTGCTTGAGTCTTTGAAAAACAAGGCAAAGACTTTCATGAAGGGACATCCCAGGCTGCTGATCTCAAGCAGGGAAGGATGCAGGGATACACTCAAACAAGGAGTGATGGGCAGAACCCTGTGAGGGATAAAGATCTGGGGTAATGCCTTATGTTTTGTATTTTCTCTTGAGCAGTTTCAAGTAGCTGCATGCTGAACACGCTTATGTCAGTTGTGTCTCCTGGTTCAAAGGCTGCTTCAGCTTCTCTGCTGAGGCTCCTAACTCTCATGAACTATAGAGAAATCTGAGACACCTCCTGGATGCCACAGGGAAGTAGGCAATATGCCATTTTATTTTAATTGCATCTGTTTACAAATGACTTTAGAACATGCATTCTTTGATTTGTGCTCTTTGCTTCCAAGAAAATCCGACATGTTAATGAAGAATTTGAAGGGTCAATCTCATAATTTAACATTGAAGATGTTAAACTGGAACAATTTTAACTAGTGTCCCTAATTTTCTATCTCAAATTTCTTTCCTTATAAAAGTTCTCTTTGATGGAATCTGAAGGTTTCTTTACAAATGTATATTTATATAATGAGCAACATTTTCACATAGAAAGAAGAGAGAGATGAAAATAAAGCTTGTCCTTTTAAAAACATACCTGTCATATTAAGAATATGTATATCAAGGGACTGATATTAATTTCAGAGCCTTCAAAAAGGACTCTGGATTGTATCCATTACTGTCCATGGCCCTGATTCAAATTTTATATAAGTCAATAGGCATCCTGGCTGTTTCCTCCCATAGCTGCTTGGATCAGGCCCAAGGCAAACAAGAACAGTCAGAGAGAGATGCTACAAATGGTGAAATTTATAAGGAAAAAAGGAAAAAAGGGTTAGGCAGCATGTGGTGGGTGCTAGCAAAAAAGCTCTGTATGAGTATAGCATAAACTAAACAATGTTTTTGTGCCTGCAATTTATTTAAAGAATATCAGACTTCCTGGGTTTTCAACCTAAAATTGGTAGGGTGAAGTTAAGGCTAAATATCTCATGCAAATGCTTTTCCTGCCCCTGTGAGCAGTGCTTGGGCAGTGAATCCTACCTGCCAGTGCCACAGGTACAGGGACGGGGCTGCAGGGGCCGTGCTGCCAACTGGGATGTCACTGTCACCTCCCCTGGTCCCACCAAAACCCAGCTCCCTGCCAGGGAGACTGGCAGGAAAAGGGAAAAAATGTCAACCAATTTCCTCAGAAGTGCTTTGTGCGAGGGCCCCTCTTCCCCGTGCACAGGCTTGCACCAAAGGGCTCAGAAAGGAGGGTGACCTCCTGATCCCCAGTGCTGGCCAAAAAATAAATGAGAAGTAGCCTTGAGGCAGCCCCTCTGTGGGTGCAAAGCAACCCTCCCCCCATCCTCACTGTGGTTTATTTATAGATAGCCTTATTTGTTTGTATTATCAAGAAGCAGTAATTCCTAGATTATTTCCTAAGTGTCTAGAGAATAAAGATCAAATGCTGCCAAGTGTACACATGACAGATAAATGAGAGTATAACACCAGAATCCTCCTTTGTCATGGAAATTGTGTTGGTTTCCTGTTAAGAAAATGAAAAACAGATGTTAAAAAACATAGCTGGTTGTGTGGATACGGCTGTATTGGGACAGCTTGGATTATAAAACTGAATACTTGGGGGAAGTAGGGTGGGGTTAATTTCACTTTAAAAAAAATGAAAAAGAAATGGAGCTGCCATTCAGATGTTTCTAGCACATAGCAGCTTCAGCTGGTTTTGGGATAGGAAATACTAATATGGGCCCTTTCTAGATGAGAGTGATCACAGCAATACTGCAAATGCTGGGCTTTATCTGCCTTATAACCAGTACTTTTTGTCATGAACAAGAACTTGGGTGGGTTAGAGCTTTTTTGGTTCTCTACCCACCATTGGATTCCCTCTATCTGGCAGCCAATCTTGGCTATTCCATGACAGCTTCTTGACGAACTAAACTGTCTTGACTTTACTTATAATTTCATTTTGAGGTAGAAGGCAGGGAGAGGGAAGGGACTAAAGCCTGTAAAAAGGGCTTCTGATTTCTGATTTCAGATTGCCTCTGCCACAGAAAGGCTCCTACTAAAAGAGAAAGAACACTTTCTAAAAATCTCTCCCCACCTTTTGTAGGATTTTTGTGTCTATCGAGGAGAGAGCAAAAGAGCAGAGGCAGTTAAGGGGTAAGGAGGGTGTTGTGGAAAAAGGCAGTAAGAAAATATGTGATTATTTATAACACTGCTTATTTGGGTAGCTTCCTGAAACACGCATATCTCTTCTGTGGGGTATGAAACCTGTGAGGTTTAGGCTAGAACTATACCAACTATGGTAAAAAAGACCTGTTTTTTTTTATTTTATTTATTTTTTAGATGACTCTCCTGGTTCTTGGTTGGTATGCAGTCTTTTTAATGACCTGTTATTGCAGTGCTGCTTCCTGTTTGTACAGTATGTTGACATACTGGAAGTTTGAAAGACTGCCCTGTCTTCCCTGTAATTGATATTAAATATATACACGTATTATACATATATATGTACATACACAGGATTTTAACAGGAAATGGGCAGGATTGAGGCAGGCTTCAGTTTTAGCCATTGGAGCAGCTCTCTGGAGAGGGAGGGCAAGCTCCCCAGGGAGTGCAGTTCCCTCCAGGGATGTCTATGAGTGATCTGCAGTCAGCAGGGAGTGATGAGGCAAGGCTGGTGCCTTCTTCCAGCCCCACACTCATCAGCAGCATCAGTGCTGCTCTGCTTTTGAAGAAACACTGGGTCTGGTTGTGCTGAGTGAATTTACCTTGGCCATGGCATTGTGACTGCTCCCAGCCTGTATCAGGGCCGTTTGCTGGGAAGTCCCAGGGAATGCATCATGGACATCCATCTGCTGGAGAGCTTAGCTGGTACTTTTTTAAGCAGCTAAACCCATTAGGACTGAATGTTCCTGAGGTCAAGGTGTGGGATGTGAAATACAGTCATATTTCGCAATAATCAGCATTTCCAAGAATTTCCAAAAGTTGAAAATACTCAATTTTACTTTTCTATTTTGACAAATTCTCAGCTGTTGGTTTTCTGTTTCTTCAAGTATCCTCTAGATTTGTCCTTGCATTTTTCTCTCTCTGTAGTTAGCAGCGGGTTGTGTAAATGCATGTGCAAGTTTTATGTATATAAAAATCTTAAAATGACAGTCAGGCTAGAGTCTCAGTGGGTTCTTAGAATACAGGACAGCTCACTCAGTTTTGCTGAATTTGCTTCAGTTCTTGGGAAGATGAGCTCAGTATACAGGTGAGAGATTTTAACACCAACTCTGGCATAAAGTTCAATGCAAACTTCTTTATTTACCCTGGAAAACCTTTCTTTTTTCCTTATATGCACATGGATCAACATGTGCTTCCTTTTGATTCTGCTTTTTCTCTTCCCCATTTGTCAAATGTCTGCAATCCATGCAGTTGGGACAGGGAAACTCCAGATTTCTGGATGCAATTAAAAGGTCACATCCTTTTGCTGTTGTTGCTCTCCCCTGCAATCCTGAGGTTAGAAGTGGAATAGCAAGTCATGAAATGTTCAAGGCCTTATTATCTGTATGATTATCCTGAAATATTTATCAGAATCATCTGATGCAAATCTGTCTTGTAAAAGAAAATCTCTTTGCAGTATGTTTCCTCACTAGCTGCACTTGGAACAGAAATACTTAGAGTATACTTTTACTTTAGGACCTTGTTGTTTCCACATCCATTGCAGGTAGAAATTGGAAAAGGAGTTGTATGAAAATGTGTAAGCTGTTATTACTTGTGCAATCTAGTGACTGAAGTGAATATGGACTATAATGACCAGAGAATCCAAAGTATAGAGACTTTTATATACAAAAATGAGATTTTTTAAAATTGTAGATACATTAGTAGAACTCTTTGCTGGTGGTTGCTTCACAGAAATAAACTTGAGGGGCTCAGGATTCATTCTCACATGCTGAGGACTGTCTTTTCATATCATATTTGATGTACATCAGGATCTTGCTGGCTCAGTGCTGCAGCTCTAAGTCACCAGAGCATTGGAGTTCTGAGGACATCAGTTTGGCACACTGCATCACTCCCGAAATTCTTCAAGAGATGTTTTTTTTTTCTTTTTTAATGTTGCTAGTTCATTTCACAGAGACAAAATCACCAACTGCAGCCATGGGCTCTCCTCAGTGGTGCTCCTTGAGGGGTTTGAAGGATTCATGAGGATGAGCTTAGCCTCCCTTCCAGGGAGCTGATGGCCCTTGAATCTTCCCTTCACTGATTTAACAGTGCATTGAATTCCTGATTCTTAGTGGGGAAGATTATAAAACACTATATCCCCAAATATGACATTCTATCAGACTCACATACAATTACAATACTTTTAACAACCACTAATATTTTGGGGGGTTTTAAGTGCTGCTGTAGGAATTAGGAATATTCACCTATAGAAAAACTACTTGCGTGAGAGAAACATTTTGCTTCTGATTGAACAAAATTACCGGAATTTTTTTTCTTTTTTTTTTTTTTTTCAAGTGAGGAGGCTGGGTTATGTCTCATTTTCCATGGTTTCCCGTGAGTTCTAAGCTGCCCTCTGGGTCCAGCTGTGCTTTCCAGCGATGCCGGGCTGCCGCTGAACTGCTCGGCAAGGAGGTGGCGCTGGCAGCCCGGGATTGGGACTCCGCGTCCGCAGGGATACCTTTAAACAGCTCCTACGGGCCGCTCCAAGTGGAAAAACAACTTCCCTGCAGCTGTTTTATGTCGTTTGGGGTTTGGTGGTTTGCTGTGTTTTTATTTTTTTCTTGTTCCGATTTTCTTTTTTTTTTTTCTTTTTAATGCTTGGCACTTAGAAATCTCACTCTTTTCCAAACAGGGTCCTGTCTTCTCCCGTGAAATGCAGCTCAACTAGCTCTCTTCAAACACCACCTTCTTTGTATCCCAGCACTGAGCAGCTTGGGGAAGCTCTTTTCTACAGTGGGCTCCTCTGTAAGGAGGGTGCAGGGCTCTGGGGATGACCTCTGGGAGCAGTTTTTGAGCCCTTCACCCTTTTGGTTAGTTGTGCTGCCTTAAATGCTCAGGGTGTAACTGATTCTTCTTCTTCTTCTTCTTTCTTTCTTTTTTTTTTTTTTTTTTTTTTTTTTTTTTTTTTTTTTTTTTTTGTTTTTTTTTGTGTTTTTTTGTGGNTGAGAGGTGTTTGATTTGTTCTTTTCTGGCCAGCTGTAGCTTTGTAGCTTGTGTCTAATTCCATCAGTTAGGCTTGACTTTTAAAGATGAGATGTCCCCTCTTCTCTAGGCTGGCTGTAAATGATGGGCGTTAATGAGAGTTGGATTCACTTTAACCTTGATCTTCAAGACAAAAATATTCATTGTCCTTTTCTCTCCCAGCACCTACATTTTGGTGTTTAACCAACCATCTTTAACCAACCATATACATAGCAGGGCAAATGATTGCTGTTACTTTCAGCAAGGTTTAGGTGAGTGTGCTGGGTGTATGTATAAAACACACACTCCCATTTGCAAGGCACTCTGGTGTGCCAAGTATTTCCCCATCTAAAACTGTTTGCATACTTTGCCATATTAGTTGACTAATGTTTCATGTGCCATAAAATAAAGGTTAGGATATGAAAGGATTAAGTCTCTATTATCACAGGCTGTGCAAATGGCTTGTGTGTACATAGCTGTATTTTTTTTTCTAGACAGATTTTTTTATTATTAAATTAACTATAAAATTAAAAATTCAAGTTCTTTATTCCTATGCTGTTGTTTTTCTTTTAATGGAGGGAATAATTTAATAATAAAGTATTATCCTGATAACAAATTTCTCTGTATTAATTTCCCTTCTAAGAGAAGAGGGAGGGCCAGGAGAGCTAGAGAAGCTGGTGTATATGAACTCAGAGCTGCATTTGGCAATTCATCCCAGCACTTCCTGCCAGCACAATGGTTACCTCAGTATGCAATTTGTGCAGAATGGGTAGATGATTTTCTTCATAAGCTTTGCGTACAAAGGGTATTCCGTGATGCCATCTAATTGCTTAATCCCCAAGGAGTTTTTCAGTTTTTATTTAACACTAATTGCATGTGTAAATGTTCTTAATTTACAGCGTGTGAAAGTTGCAGTGAATGCACACAACAGAGGATGTCAAAGTGACGCTTCATGGAAAGATGAAGTTAAGGCAGTTCTAAGTTACTTCTAAATAGGATTAATCATTTATTAATGTTCAAAGCTCATCAGAGCACAGGGACAAGCATATGATGACTTGTTGCTGTTCAAAAGTAACTAGTGGAGTAGAGTTGTGCCTCTAAAAATTTCTGTGATATACCCTTACTACGTTGCAGTAAACAATGAACTTAAAACACTAATCAGGGCAAGCAATTCAGTTCAAGGCAAAGAACTTGGCTTGGCAACTGTTGCACAAAGCCTGCTTGGGCTGTTAATTAGTGCTTGCATTGGAATAAAGCCGTGGAGTCCCAGGCACTGTTCAGAGGAAGAGGCAGGGGGTGTGAGTGCTGGGGCCAGCCCTGCCCTAGAGCTTGCACAGCTTCAACCCACAAGATGTGGGAACAAATCAGTCTTGCAGGGCACACAGTACATCCACAGAGATCTCAGAACAGGTTGGTGGCATTCTTTGGAAAGGGACCTGCAACCCTGATGCCCACAGTAGTGCCAGCTATTTCCCACTGGTGGAGTGAAAACTTTGATCTTCTTGGAGATCTTGAATTCCATGGTAGATACATGCCCAGGAACACAAGCAACAGCTGGCACCTCAGCTTCTGGGAAAAACTCAAGTCCTAGTGTCCAAGTCTTTCTCTGCTGGGTGTCTGTGTGCTGGCAAAGTAGCTCAGGAAATCATATAATGAAGAAAATTATACTTTTTGTGACATGATGATATACTCTAGAAACGTAATTGCATGCAAGTCCTACTTTGTGGTGCACGCTGTGCAAGCACCCAGAGGTAACTCTGAGGAGGGAAAACCTGTTGGTTTACAGTGTCTATTGAGAGGAACAGAGTTCAGGAGAGCTGGGCTCAGTCACACCCCACCCATCTCAGACACAGCCCACCTTTACACTGTGTGAGACATGCCAGCCCTCGCACTTCTCTGGTTCTTCTGGATGCTGATGCTTATACCTATATTTTAGTACTTTCAGAGATGGAGTAATTCTCACAGAGAATTTGAGTGCAATAACTCACCTGGACAGGCAGTTTGTTAGAATTTGTGAGAAAAGGTGGAAAAGGTGATGGCTTGGGTGTGAATTTTCTTGTCCCTCTGTGAAATATCTTGAGCTTTTGTTAGCTGCAGAAATGGTACTGATTGAATACTACCTGTTTTGAGACTGGGAATTTTAAAATATTCATTCACTTTTTTTCCTGAAAGTTAGGTAAGTGCATTACGCCTTTTGTGTGTCTAAATTTTACATAGTTTTGTATCTTTAAGTTTAGTCCTGATTATCCTTAGATCCATGAGGTATAGCATGTGATTGTCTCTTCTACAGCCATGCAGGGCTATGAAGGCTTTATTTTCAGACATGGCAGAAAAAGAATTGAAGCATCTGATTTGCCAGATTTGCATGGTAGAGGCCAGAGCTGCATAAAGGGCTAAGCATCCTGTCACATTGTGTCTGGATGTTTCCTACATAGCAGAATCCATAACATAAGGTTCAGTACCTCTGGCACAGAGACAGAATTATACGTATCAGAATAGATCTGACAATACTGAGGTCCAGAGGAAAGAGTAATCTATGGATCCTGGCAGGCCGTGATAAAGAGAGGCATGTGTTTCAAATTTAGCCCCACTTTTATACTTATAGCTGAGCATTAAAGTGTTTTTTCAGCCATCTTAAAGGAGGACCACGTGAAAATGTACAGAAGAAAAGTTAATCATATCTGGATGCCAAAACCAGAAGTTAATTTGTATGTGAGTTCTGGTCCAGGATTCAAGCCAGGTCTTTTGTTAGGTTAAGTGGCTTCATCATCCCCATGAGAAACTGCTGAAGAAAGCTGGAAGAAGTTTATGCATGATGAGGAAAACTTAACTTCTCTTGCATCTTTCCTGTGCCCTTTATGATTAATGGAAAGAGACCATTAATTCAAACATATGCTCTTGCTCTCTAGGGGAAAAGTGGTTGTGATTAAAAAATCACCTTCTACTCTATAGTTTAATTTCCTCTGTCTTTCTCAAATGAGACCAAAAACTCTAGAGAGTATGGATGGCCCAAACAATTTAGTTTAAAACAAAACAGAACAGCCACAAATCCCTGTCTTCCCCTTATGCTGAGCTGCTCTGGAAGGCTTTGGTGCTCTGTGCAGGGTTGGTTTGTCTCCTTACTCATTGCTTGCATTTTGACAGAATTGGTATGTCCTGAGCTCACAGGTCTCCACAGCTTCCAGAGTAAGGAAATCACAGAGGGAAAAGCCCACATCTTGCATAAAGCTCTCCACAGTCTGTGCTGAGGAAGCCCCATAGTTGTTAAATGTCAGACAAAGGTACAAGCCTGCACTTCCTGTAAGGCAGGACCTGAAAGCTGAGGGATCACATGGAGAATTGGTGAGGCTGGTGCCTGCAGGAGGACACAGGGTGTCTTCTGGACAAACCTGCTGCTGTGGGAGAAAACTGACAGGCCAATACCCTTGGATGTCTTCAGACTAGGCTAGCTAAGGAGGAGCAACTCTGCTCTTGCCAGCCAGTAAAGTTACACTGAGGTCATTTAAGTAATGTCTGATTAGGTGTTTAAACTGATGAAGTTGTACCTGAACTCTAAAGAAGACCAGTTTTTCCCTTCTTTTTTCAAAAGTTCATCCATTTGAGCAGACCCAGCTCATACTGGGCTGTCTGTTCCCTTGCACAGCAGAGGGGTGTGCAGCAGCAGGATATGCTCCTGTCTGTGGTCTGCCCAGGCCTGGGATCCATCAGTAAAAAGCAGGGAGGTGCAGTGGTAGGAGAGGAGCTTGCTGGGATGCTGCTGAGGGCATTGGAGGGGGTCATAGGGGTTGAAGATCCAGCTCTGCCTCAGAGGCAGCTGTGAGGAACAGGGAGCAGACAGGTCTTGGAGTAGATGGGAGGACCCAGAGGGAACTGGGCACTGCTGCTATTACCACTAACCTGGCTGTGTGTAACCAAGCATCACTGCTCTAAGGTCCCACCTGTGTGGGCACAGCTGTTGAAGGAAAAGCTACACGTAAACTCTTATCTCTTCTATCCTGTCAGATCTAATTATTTGGAAGGGGTTATGCTTAAAGGGTTAACTTTCTAGATTTCATTATTTTGTTTTATTCTTTTAGTTCAAAAGATTTTCAGTCTCTTTGGGTAAACAACCTCCAAGAGAAAGCATAGTTAGAGCTGACTTCAAAACTGGCTGGCCCAGTGTCTCACCATAAAGTACTATAATGTGATATGAGCCTTTGCACACTTCTTAAAATTTCCTCATGCTCTCCAGTGTGTGTTTGTGCAAAAGTGAGCCTTTTGAAACCAGAAACCTGTAAAAATGAATCCTACAATTACAATAAAAATTGTCAGTGTAAAATAAGACACCCTTAGTAAGGACAAAGTCATACCTCCTCTGGGGTGTTTATAATCTGAATGTTATCGAGAACTGAAATCTGCCATTAGCAATATAAGCAGACTGACTCTCATGTCATTTCAGGACCTTATTAAGGACTTTCCTTATTGACTGGTCCAGGGTTATGCCTGAGGTAAAATATTTTTCAAGATAAGAGTGAATATACAAAGTCATGCTATTAATGGTTTCTAAAATTTCATCATTGTAGTGTGTATGCTTATAATTACCCCATTGACACCCTTTAAATGTCCCCAGTAAAATGTGGTATAAGCTTTTAAGATTCCCCAAATAAACATCTAAATGGATCTATAATAAAGAACTTTAAAAACTGGGAGTTTAAGAAAAGCCATTATTTAACATTGATTTTACTGCTGGAGGTTCTGAAGTGGACCTAGTTTTTGCGAGACAATTGCTGTGCATTTTCATGGAGTTTTGGTAAGCTAACATTTAAGCAGCTGGCTCTTAAAATACCTTTGCACCATACAGGTGTGTACTGTAATCTTGGAGGGAAGATGGACAAGAGGGACAATTACAGGATTTCTCTTTTCCCCTTCATTTGCCCCCTCCCTTGCCACTCCTGCTTTTGCCCAAGAGGAAAAGGCATCGTGTTTCAGGTCCTAGGAAGTCACACTTGCCCTGTTTGTTCTCTGATAGAGGCCTATAAACAGAGACATTCAGTCTGTAAACAAGTCAAGCTTACAAAGTGACTGAAAGATAACAGTCCCCCATCCAGCAGTGGGAGAGGAGGGAGGGAGCAGGGGGAGGGATGATAGAGAGGCTGCAATAAAAACAGGAAGGTTTCTGTTGGTCCTCTTGAAGTTAGTGGTTAAAAACATCAAAGCGTGCTGTGTGTTTTTTTCAGCCAGACTGCTGTGTCACTTTATAATTCTTCATAAAGCAGTCATCCAGCCACTAGCATACTGCAACTGTTAGTGTGAGCTGTGCTTTGATTTAGAGGAACTGGATCCTGCTCCAGGCATGTTAAGCTGAGGAATCTCTTGTAGGTTTTCTTGGCATGCTGTGTGCCATTGAAGAAACTATAACTTTTCAGAGCTGCTAATTGCAAGCTGTTCAGGAATTTTTCCTTCCATTAAAAAAAAAGCAAAACCCTCACAAATAAATTACACCCCTCTTCTTTCTCACTCCCCAAACCCAAATAATTTGCCCAGACTCTGAAGTGTTCAGAATTTCCTACACTGAAATTTAAAGTGGAAAACAAGATGGCAATGGAAAGGAAGAAAAAACAACTATACCATATGTGTCAAGGCAAAATGTACATATTCTCTGCTTGGTTCTAAGAAATATAAATTATTCAGCAGCTGCTTCAACAGAGAGATATTTTACAAGTTCGAAGCCAGCAAAGTACATCAGTTCTCTTAGATGGGGGAAGGCATTTTGTTCTTCAAATATAACACAGTCAGAAAATGGCTTGGAGCTCTTGTCTGCCCTTGGAAAAGCAGCCAAATAGAGATAGATGGGAAGAGGAGCAAAGAAGGGCAGGAGCCTTTAGAGTTGAAAGAGCAGCTACATTGCTCTGGGAGGGGAATAGTGAACTTTTCTGTAAACAGTGTTAGAAGCTTCTCTGCAGTGTGCTGTGCAGACCAGCCACTCTGGTTTATTATTGCTCAAAAAGCTGACTAACACTGAACAGCATTTGGGCTCAGCTTTAGCACAGGAAGAAGGCACCAATAACAATTCTCTATGCACAGAGCAGTCAGACCAGAGGCAGCCTTTGGTCTGTACTAGAGCAGCTTGTCTGAGGTTGGAGGCTAGGTTTGCTAGGTTTTTAATAGCTTTCCTCCAAGGCTGCTGCAAGATTTTCCACTCCTGTAGGGATTACTTGTGTAGGAGGTGTCGCCACAGCTGGGAGGAGGAGGGAAGGGAAATGTTCTAGATGGAGGAAATGATTGGTGCTGATGTGCTCTGTTACCAGATATGATAGGTAAAATTCCATGTCTGGATGATGATTTAAATTTCCTCCAGCTGGGAATCGGGATTTTAGCCTCAATCCTTCACTCCTGATCAAAGCCAGCATGCACTCTCAGCAGTGGTGAAGCTGCAGTAGAGATTTAGAATGCAGGTCAGCAGTGCAGAGCTCATTCAGGGGACATATATCCCACAGGCTTCCATGTACAGGCAGAATTTGAAAGGGCCACCAGTTGCACCCACAAATTGAGACACCTGAAAAATTCTTTCCTCTGGCATATCCTAATGGCACACATAACTCAGTACTTAGTGATTTCTCTAAGCCTTTTCTAAAGGATATATCTTATTTTCTTAGCTTTTTAATATTGAGCACATCTTGCCTATAATTATTTTTAAAGGGGAAATTTGTTCATTCTTGTAGATTTTAACAACCAAAAAAATAAAGAGAGGGCAACTTAAACTTATGGATCACTTTGGGTGAACCTGTACTTCTATAAAGTGCTGATGCTTGCTTCCAAAATGTATTTTCATTTTATATTATCAGCTGTTTTAAGAGTCTGCTCCAAATAATATCACCAAGAGTAATGACCTATAATAATATGAATGCAGCTTTTGTCTTTAGCACAGAATTAACCAAAAGACCCGCAAAATTTTTAGGTAAAATCACTTATAGTGGTGGTAGTATACTACAAGAAAGAACTGCAATCATCCTCTGTCCAAGCATCCATTTATATCAGCTTAAATGGAGACTTTGCTTTTAACTGATGGGATATGTTCCTAAAGTACTACTCAGGCCCTTAAAGGTGAATGTGTGTGCACCCATGCAGGCAAAGGTGGGAAAGAAATAGATAGGTAAATGTAGGTTAAAAAGCATTCTTTTTTGGGAACCTCAAATAGTTTAAGTGTTGATTGTTCAAGAAAGTGGATGTGGCAGGAGCTCACTGTGAGAGATCATGGAAACTTCTTGATCTCAAGCCATACTTTTGTACACATACAGGTAATAATGTTTTAGCAACTTACTCAAGCTATGTAAAGAGAATGTGAAAAATAAGATGTAGGGTTGCCTGCAATTTACAAATTTTGGTTTGGTTGGTTTTTTCTTGCCTTTAGAAGTTTGCTGGCAGCATGAAAACTTGACTGAACAATGAAACAAAGTATTTGTAAGCATCTACCAGATAAAAGCCCCAGAGTTACTTACAAGGTATTAGTGCATCCTTCTGTTTGCTTTTCGTGCACATTCATATGCATGACGTTGTGTTTGGAAGACCGTCTATGACTGAGAAATTCCAAAATGCTTGCATGAATAAATATGAGCAAAAGTTCATCAGATGTTCATACCACAAGCGACTTGCTCAGTTTTTTTGCCTGCTTTTCAAAGTTTGTTGTCCATTTCTAGCAGACAAAGCACAAAATTAATTTCAGAATTTGGGTTTGTTAATAAATAACTAGGTAATGTTTGCAAGGATGTTTTTCTGGACATTTTCCACCTTCTAAAGCATATTAAGGGATACATTCATAGAAACATAAGTAGCAAATGTATTAAATTTCATTAAAGTTCCTTCGTGAATAAACAAGTCTGTTTTCTACTGGTAGTTCACATCTGGACCACAAGTAGCTCTGAATATTTAAAGCTAACTTGAGTATATTGGATGCCTCAGAAATCTGCCATATTATAGGTAGCTGTGATCCAAGAATCCAATTTTTTTTTCCTATATATCAGGCTGGAGTTTTTGGTTTTGCTTTGTTTTTTAAATTATTCTGAGGCAGAATATTCAAGAAGCGTTTGGACAATGCTCTCAGGCATAAGGTGTGATTCTTGGGGCTGTCCTGAGCAGGGCCAGGAGTT
>VZTT01001935.1:6791-23578 GCA_013400855.1 Buphagus erythrorhynchus
TTTCAGCACTAAATCATCGCAGAAAGAAAATGAGGGTCTGGTCAGCCAAGCTTGAATACAGAAAAACTTGAATTTTCAGTATCTTAGGATCTGTATCTAATATAGAGAGAGCACTATAGCTACAAATGTGAAATAGCACTCAACCAAGTGCTATTATTTGCACTGGTCATCAGCTTGCTACATGTGCAAAGTGACTTGGACAGTTGAGTTTTCCAGTAATAACTGAGTTAAAAGGAAATAAAGCCATTTCTTTGAACTCTCTTTGGCTGAATTATAGTTTATACAAATTATACTTGTATTATTAATTGGTCTTATTATCCAACAGCTTAGTAGAAAACTCTTACTTTTGAATCTTTATAAACTATCACTGCAAGCCACTTTTATTTTTAACTAAAACACACAAATAACTTTTTCTGTCCCTAATCATGCATAATTTAATGAACATTTATTCCAGGCTTAAAGACAGCTAATTTGATACCTCTTATAGCATTTCTTGTTGTGCTTACAAAGTGATCTTGTGGGGAGTTCCCAGAATGATTTAAAATTGCATAATTTTAAACATCATATCACTTTCATCACCTTTGCAGAGTTTTCTTGCCAGCTTCAAAAATCTTTTGGTATAAACTCCTTTCAGATTTTTTTGAAATTACTGTGTTCCCTTTAGATCCCTTTGTATGGGTTAGCATTAAGTGCTGTGCTTTTCACTTGCATAATGCTGCTTATGGAAACACTGAACACTTAGCTAATGTCTGTGGATTTCCTCCAGAGCTGGACAGCAAAATGTAGCTTGAAAAGCCTTGCTGGTTTCTCAAATTGCAATTTTGCTTTTTTAACAACTCAGCTAGGGAAAAAAAAATAAACAAAGCAACCTCCCAAAGTAAAACAAAAAAACTCTTGAACTTCTATCAGCAAGAGTGGCATTGACTAACAGCTCCAATGTAATGGATGCATAGCAGCATTGCAATCTGGGATATTGTTTAAATACCGTAAAAAGCCTTGTTCATTTACTCTGTCTGAGCACTGTAGAGAAAAATGGTGTGGTAATCCTACCATAGCAGGTGGTACTACTTTCATATCAGTATAAAATGAAATTCTGTGGATGGCTTTTTTTTTCTTATTCACTCTTTTTAATCTTTAAATAAGACGATTGGTAGCCTGTTGGCAAGAAAATGGGCCCTGAATTTTTATTCAAAGATATACAAGGATGATAGTTGGAATTTTTGGCAGGAGGCAAGCCATCGCTTTTCAGAAAATGCTGTCAGGGGAAGCTTTTTCTGAGTTACCTGCTGGGTCCAAGCTCTTTTATGTTGTTGTTGTGACAGGTAGATTTATAAGGCTTGAAATTTGTACAAATCAGTTGTCATTCAGTGCAAGCTGTCAATGTGTCAAGCTGTCATGCCTGCTGTGAGGGGATGCCTGAGGGGGTGTACAAGGGGGCAACCATGGAGAAAGGAAATGAGTTCAAACAGACCTGAAATGGAGCTCACTTCTTTGGGTTTTCTGCCCCTGTAGAGCTGGCATTGATTTTTCTTGATGTTGAGCAACAGCAAACCTTAAATGACATGTTGTTAGCAATCTAAAGTTGCTGTTTATTGTCTTTTAAATGGCAGCAAATCATGCAGAAGAGAATATAGTGTGTGTTTCTGAGTTGTGCATGTTTAGCAGCATCCTGTTCGTGTCACTTTCCTGGCCTGGCTGGTTTCAGCTGGGAGAACTGCTGCTGCTGAACTGATGAACACAGATTTATGAAGAGTTTTGCAAACATGATCAGAAAAGAAGTGCTGCAGTCTTCTTTTTAAGGACCTGAAGATCATTAGTGACCATGAAGTTTAAATGAGAGAATATGAGAGGTGTTTATGTGGCAGAAATGGACATCTGATGTACTTGTATTTATTAGAATATACAATATGTTAGGTTGATTTATTGATCACATTCTCTGGTCCTTGGATTCAGTAAGGGGATGCTTCATAGGCAAGATCAGTTGTTGAGCTAGAACCACTCTACCCCAACATATAACTGCTGAGCAGTGCTAATTTGATCATATTGTCATCTTCCAGTCATTTCTTGAGTAAACCAGGATAAAACCTGGGCTTCATAATATCTGTGCAGCTCCTACATCTGAAGTGTTTACACTTAATGAAGACTGCACACTTACTTTGACTGCAAGCTGTGGTAAAGTCTTACCCAGCACAGCTCATGTCACCTTACTTTTCAGGGTGGCAGTATCAGTATATGTTAACTCCATCCTGGTAAACATCATTAAGAGCTGCATCTCTTGAATGATGGAGCATTTCCTATGTGTGACCTGGCCCCACTCCAGACATTGTGCTCTCTCCACATCTGGACAGGCTGTATTTGCTTTAATTAGTCATAAGATTTTTGGCCCATTCAGTTGATTCTTCATCCATCAAGCAGTACTGGGAGGGAGAAAAAATACTGGCTAGGGATGAAAACTGGGAAGGTGACATTTGAGCAACAGTCAGCGTCTAGAGGTAAAAAAATTAATCAAAGATTTCCATATAGCCGTTACCAGCTGGCATTCATGGCCTCTGAGCCGTTGAGCTAAAAAGTCTACAGAGAGGCACATGGCACAGCTGAGTTTGTCTTGTAAAAGCGCAGCTGTCCAAAACATGACAGCTACAGCATTAGCAGGGCCATTAAGAGGTGTAGAACATTTCCAGGGAAATGATTTGAAAAATGACAATGCTGGCTCCTGTGTGATATTAATTATACCCTGTACTCATGGCAAATAAGCTAAAATAGTTGGCAAGAAAGACAAAATGAGGTGTCTTGTTTCTGATAGTAATTTTGATCAGTCATAGTACAAACTGGTATAGCTTTTTAAAGGAACAATAGCACTAATGGACAAGCAACATTTCTGGATGAGTTCTTTTTGAATTCCTCAAAATAAAAAGGCAAAACTGCAGCCTGTAGGAAAAGGTGATGCATGAACCCTGAAAGCTGAAACAATGACAACACTCTCAACATCTAAGTTCTGGACCATATGTCAGAGAACACTTCCTGCACAGCTCCTGAAAGGCTTCTAAAGAACAGCATAAGGCCCATAGTGTGAAACAGTCTCATACAAACCCAGGAAAATTTGGCACTGCATGAATCAAATGTCTTGAGTTGTTCTACAGTGAAGAATGAAAGACGTTCTGATAGCATGTGAATAGTGTTGAAATAAGACAAAAAACTACATTGTGTGAATATAGACAGAACCAGGTATAAGCTAGATGTTATTTTAATGGTCCTCTAGGATTCAATATTATATTTCTTCCTGATAAAATGTATTTTTATACATATGCTTCCCATGGATTCAAAACTTAGGCAGCACATGTTTATGCTAATTAGTAAGGTCTTTGAAATACTCATGATTACTTTCAGTATTTAGTATTTTGCATCTTAATTCCTTTGAAGGTATGCATGTTTCTTGTAAAAGAAGAATTACAGACATGACTGCCTTGATTTCACCTGGAAATAATTTTCAAGGTTTTGTTTTTGTATTGGTAATGCTCTGTCTGCTGATATCTGTTCTTGCTATTAGGTTCACACAGATGTCTAAGCATGATACCAACTCCTTGACCATCAAACAGCTGATGAGGTTGTGTGTTTCCTATAGCATCCATTCTGCCCTCATTCCTGGAAAAGGATTGGAGTAGGATATTAGAGGGGACTGTACCTGCTTAGTAGGACCACAGCACCATGGTCTGAAGTGCATGCAGGCTGCATTGCTCTTGCCCCTCTTCTTTTTGCTTTCTTGCAAAACTATTGGTGCTGTGGCATGATAAGTCATCAAGGGGAACACTCTAATTGAAAAATTATTGCGTTTGCATCTTTATTTCTTGGATTTTTTGTTTTTTTGCTGGATCACTTTTCCTAAATAATTTAGCATGCAATTAACTAAGCAGAAACTTTAAAAAGTAAGCATTTCTGTAACCAGCTACATAAAGCTTGATGTTTTGCTTGGGTGCACAGGGGACAACTTTTCCTTGTCTGCATGTTGCAGTTTTTTGACTTTGTGCTTGAAGTAGCTATTGCTATCTGTTGTTGATTCCAAGGAATGATGAACCCAATGTAACCATGGTCCTCCCTTAGTATGAAATGCAGTATTCAGCTTGGCTATTCAGCTTTGATCGATGAAAGAGCCAAATTGCTTGGATTTGCCAGCTCTACTATTGAGCTGGTTTGGTAGGGGAGAAAAAAGCCTCATATCTTTACATTGCTGATTTACAGTGGGAAACCTATTGGTGTTATGCAGACTTGAAAGAGGGAGAGAGATGGCTGAGAAGTATCTAATATAATTGGTCTTTAATGCTTTCAGACTTTTTTGAACTGATAATGCTAAGTTTAAATTCTAACTCTGTACTAGGGATTAGAATAGAACTTTTCTGGGAAACAGCTCTCTGTGCTGCCACAGTGCACTTTTTCCTTTTCTGAGACTCACTGCTGCCAGTCAATATGCAAACTTTAGGTGGTCCACAGGTCTGAGCCTGTTAAATTAATCTCATAAAGAGGTTCATAATAAATTACAGTTTGCAAATAGCCTGTCATAAATGAAAACACAAGTGTAATGATGATAAACTAAGCATAGTTGGTGATTCCAAATACTTTGTGTTGCAAGAGATTTCCCCCTGTGTAGCAAATTCTATTGAATAATGTTGAATTTATGTAAATACGTACTGCCTTTCTCCCCCAAGATAATGAAACTTTAAAACTTCAGAATTGCAGCAGGGCAGGGCTTTAACACCCTGTGGAGACAGAGACCCAGGATCATTCCTGAATTCGTTTTTTTTCTATGCCCATACATGAAAAGAACTCCAATTTGCTGGCTTGCCCCAGGAAAACTATTCAATAGGCTTTTCTCTAACACTGGTGAGCAGAGCTTTTTTCTTGGTCTGTGGATCAAATACATCACACTGCTCCCTGCACTGATCCTGTAGTTAAATTACCCTATATAAACAACTCTTTGTTATTCCTGCCTGTGAAAAATGTTGTGTTCTTTTGGTAAAGAAGAAAATAGACCTGGAAATAGAAGGTCACAAGCAGGTCAAAGTGTTTAGCTGAAAGGCTGGCAGAGTTTCAAGCAGTGAAGTTTTGAGATCTAAGATTGAGATTTAGTTGAGATGGAACTTAAATTTTGTTGTTTCTTTTTTTTTCTTTTAAGTGTCTGGTCACAAGATTAAGGGGGGAAAATCTACTAAGGTCAATGTAGACTATTTGAAGAGATGTTTAAATGTTTTGGCTCTGCTATCTGTTAATCCTTTACTAAATGTGTTGAACATGAGAAATAATATGTACTGTTAAACCACCAAGTGCAGAGAAAATGTCTTAAAATTACAGTGTGTAGCAAATTAGAGTCTACTTGCTATTTTCTTTTGCCAGAGCTGAGGCAGTCTGTTTTTTTTTTTTTACCTTGTTTACCTTGAAAACATGCTTTAATGCCTGTGGTGTTTCTGTTAACCTCCTTGAACTCTTGTGATTTCATTCATGTGATTTGTTATTGAATGACCTTTCCAGGATTTCACAAAACACGACCTTTTCTTGTCAAACATTCAAAGGTTTGTAAAGAAAGGCTGTCACGGGGACAATACTTGTTTTGCTAATTATAACGAATGTTTCCAAACATCCTTGAAAATGTAGATTCATATTTCTGCAACAATTGATAGTTCCTTGTTAAAGTTCTTTTAAAAGAAGTATTTTTGAGTAAACCACTAGTGCACAGTGTTTTAAGAATAAATGGTAATAAAGTAATACATGTCCCAATGGGCTTTAATTACAAACCTTGTCAAATGGAAGTAAATGTAATGAAGATACTACTACAGTTGTGAATCCTTACAGCTGTTTTCAGGTGACTTGGAATTGTTTGTCATACTTTCAGAAATTTTTTAATACTGGCTACAGCATTCTGAGATCAGACTCCATACAGAGGGTTGTTTTTTTCCCCCATTGGTGTTTAATTAAGGTGAGAAAAAATCTTCTCTTTTTTTAAGAGAAATTAAGTTGTATAAGAGGAACTCCTAAAGTTGCATTCACTTCCATTGTGAGTGCACCTAAAAGAAAAGTAGTTGAGCAGTGGATACAAATTGCTTGGAATAACACATGGAAGAAATCTGCATTAATACAGAACTATGCAATTCTAATGGATGCAATACAAAATGTGCTCTTAAAATAAAAACACTGATTCTCCATTTTTTTTTTAAATGAAGGAAATGGGTAGACATGAGGTGACTATGAAAATACTATAAAAAAGAAATGAAAATATTTTGCTTTCAGAAGTTTATTTTGGAGTTTCTGGGGGTTTTATGATTGAGGTTTGTGCTTTTTTTTATTTTTAATTTTTTTAATTTTAATTTTTTATTTATTTATTTTTTTAAATTTTTGCAAACACGTCTTTGGTCAAATATAAGTCCACTAATGTATTGACCTGATATTAGAGTTTCTTAACCTAGCAGTGTCCAAAAATAAGATTTTTATGAATTTAACAAGACTGGAATACCAGGTGGAGCACCTGAAGGGAAAAAAACTGGGTAAAATTTTTTTGCAGCATTTTCATCCTTTTACAAAAATATGGTTTTGTTTGTATTTTTGTACTTAAGTGCAGCACTTTGTTTTAACACTGAGGACAGTCATTGTAGGTGGTAGCTGGTGACATTTCTTTTGAGGTTGAGTTGCTTGGTAATTCAGAGTCTAGTTTTGTCTTTTCTTAGAACTCAACTAGAGGTAGCATAGAAGCCGCTCCTTTTCTATGAAAATGTTGGCTTTTCTCTTTCCAGCTCTTCCATCTTTCCCTTGCTGAGGAATTGCTTTGATTTTTTTTTTCTTCCCTGTTGACATTAGGCACAGTATTGCTCTGAATTGCCAGTTTACAAAGTGAGGTGTGGTGTCAATGACATGTAATTAAGTCTGTTCTATAGTCCTGACATTTACTGCTTATGTTATGCCGGCTAGTTTGGTTTGTGAAGAACAGGAAGTGGTCAGCAAATAATAAAGCAAACAGGAAAACTGAAACATAAAGACCACTCATAGAGGAGCTTAAGAATTGCTAACTTGTCTTCAGCAGAGAGATGTGGCAACATGTGCACTTCTACTCTTCAGTTTTACTGAAACTGCCGTAAATAAGTCTCTCTCTTGGCATATGTCCTCTGTCCTCCCAGTCCAAGATAATTCTTATCTAAGTATCTGAAAAGCTGAGGAAGAGGTAACCAAAGGCAATGCTTATGTCTGTAAGAAGTCAGACAATGGCAATTAGTTAGCAAATACATTCAAGGAAATTTGGGAATTCCATGATTAACAAGATTTATCTATTCATGTGTTTTCTGATGCCTGGAATTCAGAATCCATGTTTTAAATCTATATCATTTGCAATCGGGTCATTCTGTGGTCTTAATTTAAAACATAAAAATTTCAAGAATACCTGATATATGAGCAAGTTCTTTGTGTGAAGAAGTTAACTCTCACTTGTTATTTATTCTAGCCCATGAAACTGTGATTAATCTTCTGAAATACTGTCATATTGCAGCCTCCACCCCCAGCAGCTGCATCTTCTCAGCCTGTTGCCCTTAAAGGGCTGGACTTCAGTTTTTGGATATTTTATGTTAAACTCAGTTTCTACTTCCCTTAAGTGAATGCTAGACAATGTTTTTGTGTGTTCTGATGCAGCACAATGTGGTATTTAACCTACCTGATTTGAGAGGAAGAAGACTTTTTGTGTCTTGGCTGTCTGCATACTGATTTATTTGCCTGTTTTTTTCCTGGCTCCTGTTTAAGGCAACCTATCCAAAACAGACCTGTGGCTCTTTTGCCCCACACTCTATTTTTCCAGAAATAGAGCTATTTCCATGTAGTGGAGAACAGAATCTTTGTGCTATCTTCCATGGTACAGTGATGCATCAATGGAAGCTCAGAGAAGATACATTTTTGTTGTACATAGGGAAAAAATCTTGTTGTGAGGGTCACAGCCAGCTGTGGAGTGGGAGGGGAAGGAACTGTGTTCCTCTTCTTTCTTCCTGGCTGCCCTGCAGCGTGGTCAGTGGCTGTGCTGTTGCACAAGGGTCTCTCTGGGCCCCCTGGCCAGCAGGCCACTGGGGTGAAGGACAGCAGCGGTGGCAAGAGCTGCCATTGGCTTTTAAGATTAAGTATGGCCAACCTTTGTTCTGGCTAGCTGCCTTTTCCTTTTGTAATTGAAATTCTGTTAGACTTAGAAGGGAATTGATAATGACAAAAGCAACTATATTTCAGTTCCTACAGTTCATTATATTTTAGCCTGTATAACATCCAAGGACTTAGTCTGCCACAGAACCAACACCATCTGGAAAATATATTTACTGGAGAGGCCTCTGTTTATTCAAAGGCTTAAAATCAAAGGAAAGTTTCCATTAAATAATTATCTTCTGTTTGTTTCTATGCTGTCTTTGACCATTTAGTGTAAATAGATATATGAGAGAAATTCAGACTAGTACTACTCATGAAATTCTAGAAGTATTTAAATTTATATTTTCAAAAGTGTTTCCAACTTCTTTTTTGAAGTCTTTAGAAGGCCTGGGATAGAAGTGCTTTTTCACTCTTTTTTACAAGACTGTTCTTCAGAGTCAGGCAATTTGTTGTAAAAAACAGAAGAAATATTGAAAATGAGAAAAGTTAATCATCCTGTACAGTATGTACCTCTTAATACTTATCCACTACGGTCTTTGATCTTTCATAAATCAGCAAAGGATGTGTGAACAATGTTGTCCAATAGATTATTTCAAACATGTGAAGGTGTTTATGATGGGTAGTTAGATTTCAACTATATTGTAGTCTAGCTCTTTACAAAAGTGTGTGCCACTGTGTGTGCCATAGACCTTAATAACAAGTTTATGTAATCAAAATTTAGGCAATTAAAATTTGCATAAGTGTTAAAGAATTACTAAACGTGTATTTTACTGTGAGTGGCTGCTAATTTTAAATGTGATGCAAGATAGCTTGAATGCAGTGCTATAATAACTGGTTTGATTTATGTAAGGTCTAAGGCCAGGTGTTTGTATGAGAAATGCATTTAGACTTACACTTGTTCCTTTCAGAATCAAAATATGAAAGGGCATGAAATTAAATGGCTAGTGATTAAAAGAATGACAAAGTATCAAGAAAACATGAACTGTCAAAAGCTCAAAATTTAAATGAAGATAGTCTCTTATAATTTTTTTCCCCATTTTCCAAATCTTTTTCTTGTTTTCTGTGTTTTAAATTCTGCCACATACTGGTTATGATAGCAGTTACTTCTGTGTAATAGAAATTAGTTTGTCCAATCCATCCCATGGCATCTCTGCTTTAAAATCTTGATGCTGCTGTGTGGTTCCTTCTCTAGAGAAGGTCTCCATTACAGATTTTGTGCTTTGGGCAGTGGATATACCTCAAATACCAGAGCCAAAATTACAGCCTTTGTGGAGACTGTGTAGACTTTTCATGACTGTATATTTTTGGGTATATCTGTAATCATGTATGTTATGGTAAGTTGAGAATGAAGGGGAGAAAGAGTGTTGCATGCTTTAAGTAAATAAAAACAGTTAGGAAAAGTGTATTTTGTATTTATAGTTCATCTATGGGGAAACAACCACTGAATGAAAAATGTGAAGAACTTTGTGCACTTACTGGCTAATGGATGTCAGGCAGTGTGGTGATTTGCCTGCTTTATGGTTATTGAAAAATAATATACAGTGATTATGTAGATTTGACACCCAAACAGTCTATGGGGAATAAGCATAAATGTATGTGGGGGGAGAAAGCTATAATTCATTTTCAGCATAATTCTGATTCAAAGTGGAGCTGAAGCAAGATGTACTCTAACAGTGAAGGGACCACTTGCAGCCTTGCCACTGTGCTCTCTTCCACCTGGCTTTACAGAACAGGCTCATAGGACTCACAGCATCCATGATGGGTTATACAGCTGTTGCCATGAGCTTAGCTGCTCTGAAAATGTGTATGCTGGAATTTTAAGGAAAAAGAAATTTATTCAACATCTAAACTGCACTTAAATGAGCAGCATCTATTTCCAGGAGACTCTCCCCCTTCCACCCTTGACTACAGGTGCTGTGAAGAAATAGAGATGGACTGTTAGTGATGGGGTGGTATCAAGGAATTTCTGCCTAGGTTTGGACTCTTTTTCTAGTGGATAGACACATAGTAAAAATACAGTTCCTCCATCTGAAGAATGTTCAGGGTAGACACAGGATTTTCAACCCTTAACTATAAAACTCCAGCTGGACTGGAGATCATTACAGTGCAGCTCTTGTGGAGCTTGTGGAGTTTATTTTTGGAGGGGAGTAAAGAGCAAATTGTGGCATGTTTTTAAAAAAAGAAGACAAAACATTTTATGCATGGACAGTTGCAGCTGACTGTTATTATCCTGGCACCAATTTACATCTAATAGTCTGGCATACATTTTCTCTCTTAATACTTTCAGGAAAAATCTAGAATTTCAGCAGAGGACAGCCAAATGAAAATGACTGTTGGCTAAAAGAGTTGGACTCCGTTTCTTACTCCATAAAACTAACTTATGAAAAGGCTATGACAGAAAGTTATTTCATTCACAGATAAAATCTGCTCCCTAGGTCAGTGTGTGTGGCTGGTGGGAGCTGTGTACTGGGTGGGATAAAGGACAGGGTCAGTTGGGGAACTGCCCTGAGAAGAAAGTCATGTGGAGACACCTGTTAGGCTCTTTCAGGTGGGCAGCATATGGGTGAAGGTGACTGGTGGCTTTAGTGAGGATGGAAGTCCTTGAATTCAAAGCTGTGCTGAAGAATTGGGTAGTGACTATGAAAGACATATTGGTCTTCACTCTGAGCCTCCAAAACTTTACACTAGTGTATATTTACCAGCATTTTTTCTGCTAATCAGAACAGTGGAGCTGAACCCCGTTTTGGGAGGAGGGAAATAGAGAAGAGCCTGTGCAAGACTATGTAGGATGGATTATTTTAATACTGAGACTATCCAGGTCCATTTTTCTTTATTCCCTCCCCTACTAAAATGGTTGACTAAAGTACTTTTTCTTTTCATAACAGTTTTCTGTAGTGGAGAAGTGAGAGAAGAACAAAAATGCCCAATCTGCAGTAAGCTGTTTCATATTATGGTTTCCATCAAGAATTTCAGAATGCAGTATTTGGCTGCTGCTCAGGTGTTAAATTGAGAAAAAAAATAAATATACAGTAATTTGAGCATTCTTTCCTTAAGAAATTTTTCAATAGCAAGAAAGAAGGTCCTTGTTAATTCATAAGATGTTGCTACTAATTAGAGTCTGTCATTTTGGATGTTTTGCACATGGGTCATGACCAAGTACCCTATCGCTTTGGAGTCAGGCTTTGTGAAGGAGCCTGACCCAGCCTGGAGTGGCTCTCTCTTCAGCACTGGAGTGGCTCTTTGCTTGGCCCTTGCACCATGGCATTCACTTACTTACGTGGAAAGCCTTATTTGAGCAACTCTGGGCAAAGGTTAAAAACCCATGAAGAAAAGCCAGTCTTTTAACTGCTCAGCTCCTTAACCATGTTGTGCTCCATGCCCCCAAGGACTCCAATCTTGTGTTTGCAGTTGGATATCTGCCAAGAGCTCTTCATTGACACCACAGGTTTATAGTTATAATAAAAAGGACATGTGTGTACCAATAACATGTTATGTATCTGAGTTAAAGGTGGATGTTGAGGGCAGGATTTTCAGTAGTTTGCTCTCTGGAAGCTACCAGTGAAGTATCTAGGTGAATAAAAAGCTTTTTCAAGCATGCAGTTGACCTTTTGAAAGAGTGGAGCTCTTCCTTCAGACTTACACAGTTGTTGGAGTTACATAATAATGAAATTGAAATTAGTCGAATTGCTAATATATGCTTTTTCATAGCTTTAGGAAAAAATCCCCACAGGACACAGTGTCTGGAGCCAAAACCTCACTATGTGTGTTCATGCTAATCTTATATTCATACCAAATGATGCAGGGGGTGCACGAGTTGGTTTGCTGTTTTTTAAAAGGGGAGAAGATGGGGCCTATGTGTGTGAGGATAGACACAAGTAGTCTTGCCAGTCTTGATTAGTTCTAAGTCATTGATATTTTTCCTAGAGGATGAATAACAAAGATTTCATTTTGCCTTTGTGGTTATAACTGTTGTTATATGCAGTTATCTTCTGCAGTTTTAAATTTTTGTTTGGGTATCTTAAGTGACTTGGATTGTGGGCATGAGACAAGTAACAATCAGTGTGTGAGACAGAAAAGGAATTGCAATATGTTCTTATAAACTAAAGCCTTAGGAAAAAAAAATAGAAAAACAGAAACACAAAATAAATTTCAAGAGTTATGGGTTTTGAGTCAAAGCCAAAGTGTCAGTTTATTAATTTTTCTCAAATCTTTGATGGAACAGTTAACACTGCTTTTTACCTCTATAAGCTGCCATATTTTTAGCTTCCTTTTGTCCGAGACTAGACAAAGTGATTTTGAGGAATCACTACTNGAGGATTCACTCCTATATAGCTAAAGCTTTTACTGCTAAAATGATTATTTTTATTTTTGAAAAATGATTATTCTTATTTTTGATAGTTTTTTTTTTATTTAGAACATAGACAATTAACACGGCATAATGGTTTGTGGATATGCAGGTTGTCACTTTTTTCTTTTTTTTTTTTTTTTTTTTACTTTTAAAACATTGTTTACNAAACATAAGAGCATCTTCTACGTTACAAAAAATAGTCATTAAATGGAAACTGTTTATTTGGCTACAAGCCCTGAGTGTGCAGGAGACATGTTAGTAAGTCACTGACATATGGATGTGATCGCTGTTTCTTTGACCAGATTTGGTTTCTGCAGAGTGCGTGAGAAGGGAAGATAAATTTTGCCCTAGTAATACTGTAGTGACTCATAAATAAATGGTTACCCTTTGGTGCTTACAGTTTTCATTAAAGCGGCCTGAGCTTTGTTATTGACACCATAGGTTGCCTATTCAGGGAAATGCAGTAAAATTTATCAGTGTGCTTTCTACACCTAATAAATCATCCAAACAGGGAACCATATGGCAGATAAGACCTTGAAAATGTGGCTTCAGCATGTGAAGAGTCAAGTTGCTGAAATCTTGAATGATTACAGCTCGTGCATTTTCCCCTGGAATATCTTATAGTTATTTTACATGCCATTTTCTTGTTCATCCTATTGCCTTTTTGTCTCTCTCTCTCTTCCCTCTCTTCTTTTTCAGCAGTACTGTGATTTCAGAAAGAAGTCGAAAGCAGATAAGACATTTTTATAATGCCTTGCTGGTAGGAGGAAGAGGGGCAGGGAGGAGCAGAGACTGATGGGAAAGGATGATATATGTGGCGGCTGTGTCCCAACTCTCCTCTAGCCCATTGTCATTAATCATGGCTATTAGTTTTTTCAGAGCTGCCTTGTCTGCACAGTGCCTCAGAAAAGCCATTGTTTTTTCATGCCACAGTCCAGGGAAAGCAGCGGGGGGTGTGTGGGGGTACGGATGGGACCTTCTATAGCACTCCTTTCTCCTGTCTGCCTGAATCTGGTTCTTTCTCTTTCTTTCCTTTTTTTCCCCTCTTTTTTATTTTTTAATTTTTTTTTTAATTTTTTTTCTAATTTTTTTTCCTGACACATTCTTGAAGGGAAAAAACTCAGTTGGCTGTTTATACCTGTGTGTAGGCACTTATCTGGTGACATAAACATGGGTCAGACAATTGTAATACATATTCACTGACTCGTAGCTTTGGTATGCACTCTGCTATCCTAAGGTGATTTTTTTGAAGAAAGAGAAAGTCTTGTACTTGGACACCTAATCAGAGGGCATTGGCAAGATCTCAAGACCTATCTACGATACATTTTAAAAGAGGCATTTTAAAATCTTTCTCCCTCAATGAAAAAGACAGTTTTTGTCTAAAATCAGTACGGTTCTGCAGCTGCTGTGTCCTTGACTGCTTCTTTGGTAGACAGAAATGGAAATCTTCCCTTAAAAGTGCCCTTCTAATAAAAAGAAAGGCAAGTGGAGAAAAAACTCCAAACTTTTATGGTGGCAGAAAGATTAAAATGTAGTCAATCAAGCATCTGTCTAGAGTATGCTTTCAAAACATTATAATGGAGTTTGTTGTTCTAAAAACCTTCACAAATATGTATTGTGTAAAATATATAAACAGCATGACTGGTAATAGCATTTATACATTCACAGATTGGCAGCCAAGCAGCAAGGATTTGTATTTTGAAAACTCAAGAATGTTATTGTAATGGCAAAGGAAAACTTGCAAAGGTACAAATTTTGGTTACGTTTTATTACAGAGAAAAATAGCATATTAGAAAATTGTTAAATTTTGGCATTTAGAACATTTACAATATGGACATAGGTGCGTGATCTAATTACACTTCTGCTGATTAAAAGGAACAAAATGTTAAAGCAAGTGGTCTTCCTGATTACAGTTTCTACTCTAATAAAGTAGTAATGACTTGAAAGTTATAGATTTCACAAACAGTGGTGACAGGAGAGGATTTGAGCAATAGCTAAAAGAAGACTATAACAGGAATTTTTCACAAACANTCAATATTATAAATATGTATCTCTTTGAATCAAATGGCATGCTGATCCTTATGATTATAAAAGTCTGAATGCTTTGATATCTCTGGAATTAAGACACATCTTCAGGAAATGGATAAGAAAAAATTGAGATTTTTTTCCCCATTGCTGTTTTAGAGAGCTTTACTGTCTGAAACTTTAAACCAATCACTTCAAATCTGCAGGTGAAGATGAAGCTCCTGCCACAGGATGGCAAGAAAACCATTATTGCAATCATAATGCATCTCTGATGCAAGATTTTTTTTGCAAAATTGTTTTTATTATCAAAAAGATCCTTGGATTTAGGGCAACTGTGCTTCTGATAGACCTCCTCTCTAGCAAACTCTGCAACAGTTGTTTGTGAAACTTCTGCTATACATAAGTGATCTGATTTCTCTTTTTTCCCCCTNAAATTTATGTAAATTATTTTACTAGAGAAGTGAGAAGATTGACTATTTTATTTAGTCGTTATTAGCGGAAATTTTCGAAGTTGAAGTTTCCACTGAAGGTACTAGGCTGTGGGTAGGATCACTCTGTGTGCCTTAACTGGGGCCAAAAAATGGGCATACAAAGGCATTCTCCATGGTTAGATGGCTCTGGTTTCTGGTCTTTTTTCTGTGTTCTGTNCATTAATGGTTGGGCTGGTGGCTACCAAGCTCTTGAATTAATAAGAAATTTATGTAAATTATTTTACTAGAGAAGTGAGAAGATTGACTATTTTATTTAGTCATTATTAGCGGAAATTTTGCGAAGTTGAAGTTTCCACTGAAGGTACTAGGCTGTGGGTAGGATCACTCTGTGTGCCTTAACTGGGGCCAAAAAATGGGCATACAAAGGCATTCTCCATGGTTAGATGGCTCTGGTTTCTGGTCTTTTTTCTGTGTTCTGTTTTATTTTTATTTGTCTAGTAAACAAATGCATGTTTTGGTTGAGATTGTAGTCAGTATCAATATGGGATTATGAGAAAAGGTGTGGAAAACTACACTTAGTACTGAGGTGCATGTGTCAGTAGTCTATCCATACCTGAAAGAGGGTTTGGTGAGTGAGGTGACCTGATGGATCAAAATTTGCACTGTTGACATAAGAGTTTGTGTTTCCTTCTTGCAAATGTGGTGTAGAATGAGAAAGCAGTTGCAAACTTTCCAGTATGCTGAGTGCTTTTCTTCAGTTCTGTATGAGGGATTTCCTCTCAGTTTTGTTGCATGCTCAACTATCATAACTTGTCAAGATGAGACTTCAGTTTTTCTGTAGGTTAACGTGGGATGAAAATTGTTATAATATTCCTGGGAAAACCTTTACTTATGTGCCTCTAAAACACAAATCCACTGACTGTATTGCATATATCTATATATTAATTGCTGTATCCCCTGTATTGCATAGTGCTTGCCCCCAAACTTTGTTCCTGAGTGCTGTGATGCACTTTTAAATCATCTCCATCTTGTTCTGTTACTTTTGCTCTCCAAGCCTTATTTTTGCCCTCTATTTTTTGCATCCTGTTGTCTTCTCCAGACTCTTTTCTCTACCTTCCTGTATCATAAGGAGATTACCCCAGACACAACAGTATGTACTCTATGCTCTTAGTCTTTCCTGGAGTTAATCTTCTCGTTTTCAACTTCAGGAAGGAAAAATCCCTGAAACATGACTATTACCAGATTTCCTTCTATCCTTGTGATCAGTGAACATCTGTCATCTGGCACAAAGGATAGAGTCTTTTAAATTCCCGGGCTGGTTTATCAGGGATTTTTAGAGAGAAAATTGTGTTTATATGTCCTTAATTCCTTATTTTGATGTTGGGCCCTCCACCTTCTTAACACCTGGGCACAGATATGCTGTATGGCATGCTGAACAGGTGTGTTCAGGAAGAATAATTGAAAATATATTTTGGGTTATCTTGGAATATCAATAAATATGGGTGTGGGAAAAAGAGCCAAGTATTTTTTTCTCTTTAGAGACAAATTATTTTATCTCTGTGTTATGAAAGGAGTGTATATGCATGGCAGTACAAGATACAGTAATCAAAACACTGGGGAAAAAAATAGCTGAATCTGTAATTTATTTTGATGCATTTGCTTTAATATATCACCTATTTAATTACATTGTAATCATGGAGTAAGGAAGTATGTTCTGTGAGGGAAAAAAACCCCAGTAACAGTGATTTTTGTGTAGTACTTTGAAAAAAACCCAAAAAACTCAACCAAACATCCACCTTGCTTGTGGATTATCATTTCAGAAATCTTTA
>VZTT01001935.1:53834-66014 GCA_013400855.1 Buphagus erythrorhynchus
GAATACATCTTTCATAAATTAGCATTACTGGTTGCATGGTGTGTTTTAGGAATATGAAGCTTAAACTGTAAATGCAATTTTTTTACTGTTGTCCACTTCTTCTGTTTTTGCTATCAATGCTGAATACTTGTTATAGAAGTCTGTTTCTATCAGAGCTTCTTAAAGCAAATGTAAAAGAGCTTGCAGACACTTGGAACTTTAAGGACTATCTCAGTAAGACTAACTGATACTCCTTAATTCAGACTCAAAAAAGAATGGAAAGCTGTAGGCATTATTTAATAATAAATTCAAGCAATTGTACACAAATTTTTTTTTTTGCTTTGTTAATTTGCTGTCTCAGCAATTTAACAGATGTGAATATTCCTCTTTTCCAGATTGCAAAGGATTTTGATGAGATGCAGTAAAGCCCTTTTTTCCCTAATAATAATAATAATGATATTCTCATGGTATGAATTTGAAATCTAATATTTTCAGGAATTCTTTTTTCTGTGCTTATTCTGCTAATGCTCAAGTGAGTTAGATAAGGAACAGAAAATATGAATGTGAATTATTCTCTGTGTGTTGCATGCATTTCGCTGTATGCTAATACATATGAGGTATATTACACGTATGTGGCTTAGAGGGAAATAAATCCACTATAACACAGATGAACTCAAGTTTTGAAAGCATGAAAAAAATGCCTACTGAAAGCAAAACAGAGGTAGAAAATTAATTTAGTATTGTTAAGTAACACACCTCAGCTCAGGGTAACATGCTATATGATGAAATCGTTTAAAGTTTATCTTGTTTGCAAGATTAATATATTGATATTCACTTGACAACTTTTAGTATTAGAACCTTGCATACACACATTTTCACTTTGAGAATCTAGGTACTTCAGCAGGTACATGTAACTGATAAATCTTTTTGTAGTTGTCAAAACAACTTTGTACTTTTTCTTTTACAACTAAAAGCACTTTGACAGTCTGAAACCTGGTATATCAATAGGGAAAGCAAACAGACTATTAATTTTAGTACCACATTTCACTGAGTTTTGACATTTTTGAAATATATCACTTCAAAACACCGAGACACAGATGATTAAAGGTTGTTACTGGCAAAAATGTTGTTGGTTATCAGTGTTACTGATATCACTCAGTGACATCTTTGCATACTGGTTGAGTCTTGTTTGAAAATCAGGCTATTTGGACCATATGGGCTACATCTGCATATCTCATTGTAGTCTATGCACTAGTTTCTATGCCTTGAGGGCCTCCCCCTCCCCCCCCACTCCAAAAAAAAATAGGCAACAAAAAACTTAAGGTAACCTAGTTGCTGCTTGGTGACTGTCATTGTTTGTAGTCTACCTGTCAGTTCTCTGTTTTGTTGATGTGTGGAACAGTGTTGTCCTGATGCCTGAAGTCACTCACAATTAGCTTGAACTAGAGATGCTGCCAGGGTAGGACTGATTTAAAAAGATAAAACAGGCTTACAACAACGTGATATTTGGTTTTCAGTCTGGAGAAATTGTGGTGTGTTTGTCCATAGAATGCACTGTAGTCTGAAATAGGATCTTTGCAAAAACACTGTTTTTGCAGAGTCAGTTTCCCCAGTGCAGTCATAATGGCTTTTGGTTTTTGATTGTTTCTGTGCTCAACTAGACAATTTTCTCCTTTTAAGCTGTTGAGAAATCACAGACATTATTGAGGATGTCATTTCAGACACCAAAACGAGATAGAAATAGAAATATACAGTTGTCCTTGTAAAGTTGCACAGCTGATGCCAGAGCAAGATGCACTCTCCCATGTGGTCTTGCAGAAAATACTCAAAAAATAATGGCATAGACATGGCTTTTAACAGCATTGTTAATATGGAGCTCAATCCATTAAGATAACATGAATACTCTGATTTTTCTGCAGAAAGAGAGAAAGAAAGAAACAAACATAAAATGAGCATAAGGGTTGTCTGACTTGAATTTGAGGGACTAAGGAGAAGACTTGCAGGGTGTGCTCTGTGAGGAGTCTGGGTACTCTGCCACAGGGATGACTTCTTAACTTGTGTGCATGTAATGTGGTTTTCTTGTTATGTGTGCTTGGATTAGTTAATATGGGACAATTTAAGTCTTTCTCAAATTTCCCTTGAAAGATGAATCATCCTAGGCTTTTCTAGAGTAAAGTTTGGGTTTCCTGTTGATTTACTTCTGTTCACATATGAATGTGTATCTGAAAACCTTTCTAAGTGGTAATGAAAATATATTCATGGGTTTTTTTTCTTTTTTTGAGAATTAAAAAAAAAATTTGATATAATTTTGTATTTCAGTGAAGTGTTGGAGCCGTTTAGCTTAAATATCATGAAACAGTAAAGTCTGTGTATTTATTACATTTCCTCTTTCAGTTTTTGTAACTCCAGGCCTTCTGTGTAGTATATAAATTGTTCAGCATATACTGTGGCTTAGAAAAAAACTTCAAGGAAAATGACTACTCAGTGTTGAATACATACACTTTTTCTAAGAGATCAGTAATCAGAAGCTGAAGCTCTCAATATGTAGAATGTATTTAGCACAAGTTTATTTATCCAGCTTTCTTTCCTGTTTACTTATCAGCACTGGTAAGTAACATCCATGCCAGTTTGTCTTCTTACTTACTTATTGTTCATACAATAGACAGAAAAAACCCAGAAATACAATATGAGAATGATTGATTGTGGGATGGAGCTATAGTCTGACTCATCCCATATAAAAAAACTAACACAAATATTAATGGATGCACATTTCACATGAGCTTGATTTTTTCTTTTTTTTTTTCAACATGGTTGTTTGGACTCCTGATACTTATCCTAACAATAATTTTGAGCATAATCAATATTAAGTTTTATTGCTTTTGCAAAGCAAATTTGGAAATTGTGTGACACTGAGATGTCTGGAGATGAGTTGCTTTAATTGTTTTCCTGCCAAACTCTAGGCAGCCCCATAGGATGGCTTTAAATTAATCCCATTTCTTATCTATGGGTATCTGGGTCTAGAGGGGTGTCCTTAGCAGTGCTAGCCTATCAGTGGTCATTCTTAACTTACTAATGTTCTCCTTTAAACAGCTTCAAAGTTGAGGTATGCTAGCAATCTATATGTTGATTTGGTTGTAGAATTTCATGATAACTGCCTGTCTGGGAAGCATTATTTAATGGGTGGTGGTAAAAGTCAGGACTGATACAGGCTTGTCTGAGTAGAAATTGAAAGATGTGCTCAGTGAAAAAGGGAAAGCAGTTATATACCATGATGCTTTTTCAGGTGCTAAAACTTACTCACATGGAACTGAAAAATGCTTTTCATCTCTCTGTGGTTAATTGATTGGAAGTTCCCATACTCTTGTATCTCTAGGTGAGTGCCCATCCTGTTCTTGGAATCACAATTCAGATATTAGGAAAACTTCTAAGTCACTTAACACTTGAGTACTGTATTGAGTTTCTAATCAAAATGTGTATTTGAATGTGTAACTTTCTCATTGAGGAAATATTTCTAGATTTGAGTTGCATAAATATCAATCCCTGCTGCTGAACAATGGGATCATGGTACATTGAGATCCTGGTAAAGGCCTTTTTCATTTCACTTACCAACTATTTATTCTCTGTATAGAAGTCCTTGAAAGGATGTTCATCTACATGGAGGATTATTTGCAAAACAGATGCTGTGTGCCTGTAACTTCTTGTGGGGCTGAAAATGAAGTGCCTAAGAAATCTGTACTTGGTAGAAAACATGCTGGAGTTTAAGATGTCTCCTAACATTACACATAACACAAAAGCAAATTTCCCCATACTGGAGTCAATAACACTACCACCAATGAAGATTAGCTGAGGCTTTACTAGATTATATACTCAAACTCTAAGAGGATTTGTCAGTGGGAAATGGGGAGTTGTGGTTTTGGGCTTTTTAAGTTTTTTATAAACTAGATGAAGATGAGATAAAGTTTACATATGGAGAAGAAATATGTTGAACTGAGAGGAGTTTGAAATGTGCAAAATATTCCTTTTGTAATCTTTAATTATTATTTCTCAGAGATGAGCCTTATAAGTGTAGATACTTCCCAGAGTACTGATTCTGTTGTTCCCACTGTTGCCTTAATATCCATTCCTTTGATGTTGCAATGAGATTTTATTTTTCTTCTCTCAGCAAAGTCATTTGTATGTACCAGAGTTTCAGCTCGAGAGACAACCAGCCAATATTTTCCTAGCGCACAAGGATGTAACTATACATTTAAATTTATTGTAAAACATTATGCTCATCTGTAATTATATTACTTTAAAATAAAGCCTTCATCTTCTCGAAGATCTTTTGATGTCCCTTGCCTGCTGACTCTTTTTTTCTTGTTCCCACTTACGTTAATGTGAAGAGACAGTTGAGTAAATGCACAATGAACTTCAAAACCTAGTAATTGTTTTTCAGAAAGAATGAAACTTGTGAATTAGATATGGATTGTAAAAGAACACCAGAGCTGATTAGTGTTCGTTCGGTTTGCCTGCTGGACCGTTCTGACACCTGTCTTCCCGCTTTCCCCATAAATGCCATTGCTGATCCCTCTATACTGCCAGTCACATGACAGCCAGGGAGAACTTGTGGGTGGGAGTTAAAAGACTCCCAGTGAACCTTGTCAGGCTTAGCAATTCATGAAACTCGACATAAAAGGCAACGTTAAACAAAGATGAGTTGAATCCATTTACATGCAAACTGTAGTTATCTGTATGAAAAAAGCCAGGAAAGGGGGAATGTTGAAGGGGTTACTATTTCTTTCTTCCCTTTAGGATGTGTAGATAATGAGTTGTGTAAGGCTTAGAGGGGGAGAAATAAGCCAACTTTCAAGGCATTGAAAAATTGCTTTTTAGGAAAACTCCTTTTCATCCTAACCATCTGGTTGCATCTTGTTTACAGCACAGTGTGCCAGTTTGTGCTTATTAATCATGCTTACACAAGTATCTTAATTACTCCCCATGTAGCTGCTCTGTTTTGAACTCAGAAGTTGACCTTTCTCTTTTTATTCCTTTAAACCATTAATCATACATAATCAACGCCAATGGGGCAGAGCCATGGAGAAGGCTACCCAGATTCCAAAAGCACAGGCTAGTCCTGAGAAACCGTGTGGACAGGAGTGACTGCACTGCTATCAGTCAGACATATCTTAATTAATGACTGCTTTGTGACTGTGCATACTTGCATGACTGTAACCCAATTCTGTTCCCTGCTTTGGCTTCTGTCAAGATAACAGTTGCCTTATGATACTGGAGATCATTTAAAAAGGTCTCTGTATTTAAAAAAACTTTCAGAGACATCAAATGAATGAAAAGGATCTGCTTCACTTCTCTGTGTGCTCTCATTGCTCCTGTAATAATTAAAATTTAGAGAGAATGGCCAGAAAATGCTCTAGGCTCTAGATTCTTCTAGAATAAGTATGTTGGAAGAGTGTGAATTTTTCCAAAATAACTGGAGTAACAAATGTATTCCTCTTCTCCCCTGCCTTCTCTTCTCTTCTAAAAAAGGCAATGGGAGAGGGAAAAATTGTTTTTAAAAAGTATGGACTTGAGAAGACAGAGTGGAATTTCAGAAACAGCACTTTGGTTTCTAGTGTACTAGGCAAGCTGTAGTATGCAAAAATAATTTAGCCTGCCCTGAAACTCTTCAGTGTGATGAAAATTTTATCAGTAGTGTAAAAAAGACAACTATCCAGCCTACTCATTTAGTCAGCTTACATGTTTATACACAGGGAAGAAAAGAAATGGATTTGCAAATATGACTTGGGTTTCTCTCTACTGCTTTTGTTTTTCTGTTTCTTTTTGCCATAAATAGTGTATTTAGACTTTATGCTGTCTAATCTCAGTTCCACTGGAGATGCAATTTTCACTTACAGGAACTTTAACTACAGTTAAGGCTGTCTCTAAAAGCCTTATGAGCCACTATCTTAATAAGCAATTTGTTCATTTTTATTGCCAACTTGGAAAAAGAAAATATTTCTCAACAAACCACAACAGGAACAGAAAAAGATTAAAAACCTGTATCAAAAACTTGTATCATGAAAATTATTAATATTTAATTCAGGTAAAAGCTTTGCCATTCCAAGTGTAGAATGCACAGCTGTATCTTCTTATGTTAAAATACTCTTTCATGAACAGAGTATATGGTGTGCGAGCTGAACTGTTTCATCCAGTCTGGTGAACAATTGTACTGTTTTCCATTGGACAATTTCTTTTATTTGAGCTGAAAATCTTTTTCAGCCTTTTTGCATAGTTTGGGTGTTTTGATGTCCTTGCACTTTTGGTATTTCCTAGGAGGTTCCTTGAGCGTTGTTAAACAGTCTACCACAAACAAGCAAAAAGTTTTTCAGAGAAAATTATTTTGAAAACCTAAAAGAAAATACTGAGATTTTGAATAGGGGAGCTTTTGCTGGACTCAGACTATAGGTTTATCTCCCTTCCCATGTGGACAGCTAAAGATTATTTCCAAACACAGACTGTAGGTCCCGTAAAACAGTAAAATGTGCTGTGCTGATCGGGTGCAGGGCTGCAGGGTGACAGCAGTNTGTAAAACAGTAAAATGTTGCTGATGAGATGCAGTATTGACAAAACAGGGTCACACAGCAGGGTGGACAGCAGTGAGAGCCCTGGGCAGGGCTGTGCTGATCGGGTGTATGGCTGCAGGGTGACAGCAGTGAGAGCCCTGGGACAGGTGAGACAGGTGAGACAGGTGAGACAAGAGAGTGACAGTGTCCCCTTCAGCTCCTGGGGACAGGTGAGACAGGTGANGGCAGGGCTGTGCTGATCGGGTGTATGGCTGCAGGGTGACAGCAGTGAGAGCCCTGGGCAGGGCTGTGCTGATCGGGTGTCTGGCTGCAGGGTGAGCCCAGCCTGCCATGGCCAGGAGGAGCCCTGGGCAGCTCCTGCGTGCTGGTTACACCAGCTTGGTGGCCTTCCTTTATCGAGGGCTGCAGCAGCAAAGCTCTCCAGTAAACATCCTTCTGTTTGGCAGTACAAATGAAACGTAGTTGTTTTCACTGAAGGAAATCTGGTAAGGGCTGAAATGAGCAAAGTGATGTGGCCTTTCTAAGGATGGCACCTGTGCCGTGGGCTGTGCCCTCACTGGAGGCCGGTGCCATGCTGCACAGCTTGGGGTTCCAGCATATGAAAGGATGTAAGATTCTGTATGATCCTAGTTTTCTGACAGTGTTATCTCCCATGACTAGTGCACTGCTGCACTGAGTCCAAGTGCTTTTCTTTCTGGGATTGTGCTGAACCAACACGTCCTGGTGCAACCTGCAAAGCTCTTGACTGCCTGAAGGGGCTCACTACTGTTTCCTTCCTGTGTGGATCTGTTCTGCTATCTGCTGTTTTCTAATTATATTGCATCTCTTTGTTTTCTTGGAACATTTAAACTGTAACTCAGAGGACTGAGTCAGAAGATTCTGTGCTGGAGGCATGCATCTTGAAATGTTTCTTGTACTGCAGTGCTTGCAAAGGCATGATGTTGAAAGATAAATGATAAGAGTTGTTCACCTGTGTAAGGCAGAATGACAAGGGGGAGAGAGACTGATGGTGGGGCAGAAAAGTTACCTTTCACCACAAGCAGATGTTAATACTTGAGTATTTTTCTAGTAGAAGGTCCATTTCAGAAATTTCCATTGGTTCATTTGCCTGTTGAGGGATTTTAATTTCGTGTCAGCTGAAATGATGATGTTACTTAGAAGAAATTCCTGTGACTTATATAAATGAAGAGAATATGGAAAAATGACAGTTAAAGTGTTATGACCTACTGTACCTCTTATTTTACATCTTCATTCTACCTCATTCTTCTGTTCTATAGCTGATAACTTGTTATTAGCTCTTCATGTACTTTACTGTTTCTCCTCCTCCAGATTATTTCATAGCCTAACATTGGAAATTTATCTCCATAATCAGGAGTGAGGTTGTTTCCTGAATAAATGCCACGGTTTTCATCCCACATACTTCTAAGGGAAACATATTGTTTCTGGTCATTGTATCATTGAAGACAGTAGTGCTTTAATGCCCTCTTTCCTCTTTAATGTGTTTTAATCATTGCTTTTACTTCATGTTTATATTTGGCTTTCTATTTATGTAGTTCATTCTTTAATTCTAGTGTCAAGTCCTGGGAAATGTTGTGTATTTTGCCCCCTTGAAGTTGAAATGAATACATGACTATCTCAAGTGAATTTTAATTGTCTTCTGTAAAGCTTTTCATTAGCATGTTTGATGTTATATTATGAGTCCACAGCAGATCTAAAAGGGGAAAATGCCTATGTGAAGCCAACATTATAGAACTATAATTAATCATAAACATTTTGATAAAAACAAAATAATCCAAGGATATGCTGTTTGTTGGATCACAGGCTGCTGAAAAATGGCCTATATGCTCAATTTAAAGTTCTTGGAACTGTGCATCTCTGGTGTATGTAGTGACAATAGTTGTTGCATTCTGTAAGTGAACACAAGGACATTCTTCACCTGGAAAGTGGTGTGGGTTTTTTCCCCTTCTGCCAAATACAATCATTTGGATAGTCATACTATGGGAAAAAAGTGGCTTTCAGCTTTATGCAAAAAGTTAGTTTTACCATAGTGAAAGTGTCTGTTGTTTTGGTGGAGGAAGGATAAAGAGAACAATTTTTCCATTAATGTTTAAAGATTTCCTTTAGGGTTAGTTAAATAAACTGTCTGTTTCTATGTTAAATTTTAAGTTTGCTATAAACATGGAGCTTCATCTATGAAAGCTGGGTTGCCTGTGCATGCTGTTGCCTCAGAAAGAGATGCTTAAGCCTGAATTCTATAAAACTCACAGATACAAACTTGGGAAGGTGATGTTTTATGTATCATTTTCTTGGCAGCAGTATTCATTGAAAATATTTCCTCTATCAGTGCTGACTGTTTCCACTTTGGTGTCACCTCCGTAGGTGTCCTAGCGTGTCTGACAGGCAGTGTGCTGTGCAAGCAGGCCTGAAAACACCTGGAGGGAAGTGGGAAGTTGGGAATGCCTTCAACTGGAGTCATGGCTGAGGACAGCATGCCTGCAAGCTGCAGCCTCAGCTCTGGGGGATTCCTTGCTCTGTTGGTGGGGTAGAAAGGCAGAGATGTTTTGCATATTCTGGGTTTTTTTTTCCTTCCTGGTTATTTTGGGCTTTGTGGTAGAAGTAGGCTTTGGATAGTTTAGTCTTGTTTGTTTCTCTTTTTCCCATGTCACCCAGAAATCCTCAGCATAAGCTTCATTTGTGTAGCCATTTATGTAATACCTGTAGTGAAGGATGGATGAAAGGATAGTGTGTTAGAATGGAATACAGGATGTTTTGTATAATTATGTTATGTTTGGAAAATATTGTTTAAAGGCTTGACTTCTAGCCTAAGAAATTGTTAGTAAAAGAAAAAAATGGATGAAAATGTATTAATGAGCGTAAAGGAGTTGCACTATAGCTAGCATTTCATATTGTATATTGAGATATGGATTGATCTTAAAATGGATTCCTTAATTCTTCATAGTTATAATGCTCTGTTAAGAAAAAGCATGTTTTCAAATCTTGTTGCATTCCTATGTCACTTTCCACCAATAAGATCAGTAACACATTGGGGCTGGGAAGAAGCCACTTACAGTTTAAATATATACAAATTCTTTCAAGGAATTATGAGCATGATGAAAGGGATATTGTAACAGGTAGTCTAATGAGCTCCTTTTATATTTTGCTTTTTCTTCCTCTTTTTACTGTGCAGGTATTAACTTGTTTCTAATATGTATGTTGTATTTTTGCCTAGAGTAGTTGTATATATGTCTTTGAATATGCCAGGAATTATTCCTCTTAGAAATAAGAAAACAAACAAAACCAGCCCCAAAATCCTTACTTGAGTTCTAAATTAAGGATTATAAATATTTGCAGAGTCTATCAGTCCTTGATAATATGCTGTTGGTTAGATTATAGTTACCTGAGTTTCTTATTGCCTCACTTGCAGTTGTGCTGTGGTGATTTCTCTAAACACCATGCTGCTTCCTTCCTTTATAGTATGATATTAATTGGAATAAAATTTTCAGTATGTTTTGAATGAATTGTTAACATTGCAGAGTAGAAGTAATACAAGAGGTCAGATTATTGCTATCCTTTACATAATGTGAAACTGAATGTAAATCAACCAGTTATACCTGTTTATATACTCTGAATCATTTTTTGCATTATCTCAAATCTTGATCTGTCCTTGACATCACTTTGGAGCCTGAGCTAAACCCGTGGAGATGATAGTATTAGTGCAGTGTCAGTTTTGTCATTTGGAAGCCTTCCTCAGTCAAATTGCAGCCTGAAGACAGTCCAATATAATTGTACACAGATGTCTTTTAAAATTGCCTTTGCCCTTCAAAGATGACTGACGGATAACAGAATAATATTTTCTTTAATTCAAAAATCAATTTAGATATTGATATATTTTTAAGGACAGTTTGAAAGTATAGACTATAGTGGCAAAGTACTTCTGTGGTTGTCAATCTCACATGGATCCTATTTCTCTCTCCTTCACGTTATGGTAGCTAATTTAAGTATTGCAGATGAAAATACCTTGTTAGGACTCACTTGATAGCATCATTAAGCAGCAAAATATTTAAAAAATAAAATAGAATCACTTTTTTTGCACTTAGGATCACTTAACATCGAACAGCATTTTATTAATTTAGTGTCTGCTTCTAGAATCAGGAAAATATTCTCTTATTGATAAAGTAGTACTATTGTGTAACTTTCTGATAGTGAAAAAATTTCTGCAGTGGGAAAATTGTGATAATGATTCAGGAGAAGGAAAACAGTTGTATAGCTATACTGTATAACCTAGTTTTAGTGCTAATTTTTGAAAATCTGGAGTGTACTTTATACCAAAAACTACAGCCTGTGGTTTTTTGGCTATCAGATAATGGTTATTCTGGATCTTGAAATTGTTAATTGAAAATGAGAATTCTTTCTTTTCTGTTCCCCCTCTCTTGCTCCACCCTCCCCAGTTTATTAGCAGTGACCTTTTTAAACATGAAATGATCACAAATAGTTACTGTACAGCCAGCCCTTTAACTGGAAGTTAATGGCAGTATTTTTGCTGTGATAAATACAGTGAAGTCAAGTCATGGTAGTGGGGAAACCTGCCTTCCTCCAGTCTCCTTATCCTGCCTCCACCTAGGGTGCTGGGATGATATAGTTTAATGATATATTGAATGAAATACAGAGTGGATTTGTAAAAATATGTTTCAGTGGTAAAATATGCATTCATTTTTATGACCAGCACCAGATGGACTTTTATATTTCTGTTCCTAGTTGTACTGAACAACATCATCATTCTGATTGACTGTGCAAGTGCCAAAGCAAAACTTCTCAAAGCTTTGGAAGAAACTCTACCATATTTTTTTATCATTTTCTGCTCTCAAGCAAAACAAAAAGGAATTATTGTTTCTTACTTCCCAGTGTATTTGCATTAAACAGAAGAATGAAGATGAAGGAGGGGTAGGAAGCAAAAAGATACTTTTGGCATGATAATATTGAGACGTGTTATTTCTGATTAAAAGACCCAGAAAACAATTCTTGCTTAGATCCTTGCTAAACTGAGAAATCTCAGTGCATGAAATTAGCATGTTTGTTCTACTATGGCCTGCAAAGGACAAAAGGGGATAGATGGTTAGCATTTAAAACTTCCCATTTGCTACAGAAAACAGAAACTAGAAACCAGTCAAGTTTCATGGGAAAAGTCTGCGTTGCACTATTCTGTGGCATCAGTTCTTGGTTTTATTCCATTTAACAGCACATCTGAAAGGCCACACATATTAATCTAGAAGCTAATTAATATAATCAGTCACTATTGATGTATTGTTGACTCTGCAAAATCTGTGAGCAGGTTTAACACACAGCACGATTTGCTTTAGTTAAGCCATGCAATGCATGCTACATGCACTGTTATTTTTTTGCTAAATCCTTTGCTGAATACAAACCACTGTTATAAAATTAAAGCACAAAAAAATGGCTCTGTGCTTGGACTTGTCTCTTTGCTCTGCATAGCCTTTCTGGTAATCTTTAATTTGAAATGATCTTGGCTATTGCTGGCTCTAAATTGTGCCTCCATGAGCTCTTCAGTTAAAGGTATATTCAGATAGATCTGCAACACTATTCTGTCCTCTTCTATTTGAGGATATCTGTTCTTGCCTCCCAC
>VZTT01001937.1:3709-16222 GCA_013400855.1 Buphagus erythrorhynchus
GAATTTAACAAAATTTTGACCTTTTCTCATTTAAAAAATCCTTTCCTGACATTATCGCTATTATTTAATACATCAATCAGAATATCTAGCGTTTCAATATGCCATGGAATATACTTTAAACAGAGCCAATTTAGACATGAAGAATTATCTGAGGGTTATAGAGAAGCTGGAGCGAGATTTCTCCAAGAGGAACACAATGTAAACATATAGAAAAATGGACAAACAAATTTAAATATATTAATTAAAAACTAGACATAAGGGCAAAATATATATGGTGGAAGTTCCATGTTCATACTCAAAACTTTATTGGGTTAAGTCTGAGTAACCTGGTCTAAATTTGATGTTTAATCTCTCTTTGCAATTGGCTCTGTATTGATCAGGGCATTGGACCAGATGTCCTCTACATGAAGTACAGATTATCTTACCAAAAAAGCAAAGTGCCTTTTATGCCAAGTATTCATATTCTTGCCAAGAGTTTTGTCTGTGGGTCAATATACAACCCAGAGAAAATGGATTTTGTCCTGTTCTTGACAGATGATTGCCATGTTGAAATTCATCATGAATTTGCTCTAGCTGGTAACTGTGTTGATATGCAGAAAAGGAGAGGAAATTAACTGAATAAGCACAAGAAATAAAGAATAGTCTTGTTCTACAGATGGCCTAAATAAGTAAAGACTGAGAAATTATTTGAAGGACCGTGGTGGGAGATTGTTACTACTACTTCTATTGCCAGTACTTCTTGTAGCACAGAACACAAGTAACTGGTCCGAAATTCTACCAATCCAACATTTCCCCTGGGCCATAATTGCATTTATAAAATAATGAATCTTTGTTTAATATAAGACAACTTTTTTCCTAAAAGGTCTGAGGCTATTGAGGTATGAAAGGATTATGCATTTTCAAACAAAATGACAATGTATCACCTGATGGAACAGAGAAAGGAGCAAAGCATTCTGCATTTTACATCTACAGATTTACTAAACATGACTGTCTCAGACTCACTGATGTTACTGTCAAACTTTGTCAGAAATATCCAGTAAGCAGCAATTTACTCTTAGCAAACATGTTAGCTTCTTACACCCTGAAAGGCAGTGCAGGAATGGATTTTTAGGGTTTTCTGAAGAATAAAAAAAGCTTTGCAATGGAAAGTGTGAAAAAGGATGCTCAGCAGGAAAAGGAAGCTTGGAAAGCAAAACCATTTGCCATTTCACAAGCTGCACGGATAAGTAATTTTGAAGTCATTAGGATATCTGTTTTTCAATTACAGCATATGCATTAATATGCTTTGCTTTAAAAAAAAAAAGAAAAAAGCCCAGAATTTAGACAAGCAATTTAGAAACTGTCTCAGACAGAAGGAATGCTAACATCAAGCAAGTCAGCCCAATTGCAACTTGCATAGATCAAAGCTGGAAAATGTGCAATCATCTAATATGAGCAGATAAGAAGGATCATATTAAAGATCACAGAATGCCAGGAACAAGACAGAAATAGAAGAAGAAAAATTGCTGTAAGTCCTATTTAATGAAAATGATGAAGCGAGGCAAGATTTAGTGAAGTGTATGGTTGAGGGTAGTGGCATTGAAACCTGTCAAGAGTGTTATCTTTACTCAATCATAAACTCAAAAAGGTATAATTATAAGAAAATGCCATGACCAAACTTAGTGAGTATGCATTACATTGCTTATTTGAAACATGACACCCTCCAGTGAAATAACTAACTACAAAAGAGTATCTCAGATCCCAGAACTACAGTAATAAATTCTAACTACAGTAATAAATACAAACAACTGAACATTTAGACTACCATCAGTTGTTCCTACTACTTCTGAGTACCTCTTATCAAAGTAGTCATTTTCTGGGAGTATTACTAAGAGTTTTATTTTCTAGAAATCTGATGTACTGATCTTTATTTTAATTTTTTTGGTAATGCCATGGTATTTATTACCTGAGTTTGATGCTATTCAAGAGGTTAAAATGTGCAATAATACAAATCTCAGTCACTGCAAAAGAAAAACATAATTTCTATGTACTCCTTTACAACTGTTTCACAAGAACATGAATTTGGCTTGTTTAGATGGATTTCTGCATGTTGTGCTGTCCTGTAATATGAAACACTTACCCTGGAAAATACCTGTCGATAAATAATAAATAAAGACAGCATAGGTATGCAAAGAAAAGAAACCATGAATACAAGTGCCTCCTTTCCCTCAAACAGTTTTCAAGATTTTTCTAAACCCCAGTCCCAGATGCCATATGTTTTCCTTCACAGTCTCAAGTTTTCAGTCTAGTATTCAGTCTAGAGAGTTCTTCAATTAGACATTATTAGACATCCAAATCAATTTTAAATTACTTCTTTTTCAGACATACTGAACACACGACATTCCCAGTGGAGTAAAAATATCAGTACGTTCTCAGCAGTTCTGAGAATCATGTAATTTTGATAGATCTTACTGTAACTGCAGATAATCAGCTTCTTGTATGTATTGACTTCTAATCATAGATTTTACTTTTCTTAGTTTCTCTCACAAAAAGATTTAGCATTTACTTCCTTTGAGGACTGTAATGCTTTATCAAGTCTGTGCTGTTTGTTACTAAAATGCAAACTGAATCAAAACAAATAATCAAGGTATTAGCATTTGTGTATATCAATTTCTATTTTGATTAATTGTATGGGAGCATAAATTGCATCTTCATAAGGCAATTTTTTTTTCTTTTCTTGTTCAAGTGAAGCGAGAGAATGACATACGGTTTACAATTTTTCTTATCTGTGGAAGAAAAGGTAATCATGGGTCTGAATATATACAATAGAAGAATTTTTTACTTCTGCATTATTTTCCCAGTACAGGGGATTTTTGATGCAACAAGGTTTTACTGTAAGACACCTGGGAATTCAAAGAACCAACTAAAACCAATGGTATTTATTGGTAACCCTTTTAAAACTGCTTGATGACAAATAGTCAGAAATCTAGTCAAGAAAAAAAAAGTACCTCAAGTCAAGAAATGAACTAAAATGAACACAGATAGTTTGATATTAACCTGTGCATTACATCCACATCCCTAAAATATCTGTGGTGTCTGACGAGGTACTTTTAGAATATCCTCTAAGAAGGTCACCTCGATGAATATCTGAGGTGTCTGACATCAGAGAACAGTTGAACTGTCTGAAGCAAATAACACCTAAAGGTCTACATTTGAATGTGAAGCTCACAAATATTATGGATGTACATAGCAAAATCCTTTCAACTTGTGTATTAGGTAAGAGTTGGATAGACATTGCAAAAATGTATAGAATAATATGAATCATGGAACCATTGAGGTTGAAAAAGACTTCTGAGATTGAGTACAACAGCAAACTTAACAGTGCCAAGTCCATCATTAAAGCATATTTTTAAGTGCCAGGTCTCCAGGGATGGTGACTCCACCACTTCCCTGGGCAGTCTATTCCAAGGCTTGACAATCCTTTCAATAAAGAACGTTTTCCTAATATCCAATCTAAACCTCCCCTAGCTCAACTTGAGGCCATTTTCTTTTGTTCTATCACCTGCTTTTCAGAAGAGACCAACACCCACCTCACTACAACCTTCTTTCAGGTATTTGTTAGAGGGACAAGGTCTCCTTTGAATCTCCTTTTCTCCAGACTAAAAAACACCAACTTGCAAAGGTTTATGGAAACTGTTCAGAATTTAAAAGCAAATGTCTTTTCTGAGTGCTGTTTATATCTGTATTATGTTATTCATTCAGTGGGTAGCTGAAGAATACCTATTTACTACATGTTTTCCTTCAGAAATGCAGAACTTGACTGAGTTCTGATTTGATTACACATTTAGGAATATTACCAAACAACAGATATCTGGCTCATTAATCAGCAACAATTAATCATTAATGTGAACAAGAACTTACAGCATAGACTTCAGCTTCATTCTCAATACTGTGCAACAAAAATTTTGTACAATTCCACATAATCCATTAATTCAAATATCACTAACTTGGAGCACCTTATTAGTTGCATATCTCATCTGTGCAAATACTGTCATGCAAGCATTAGGGTTTTACAGCAGAATAAATGGATATGGTTTTATGCAAATGCTGGAGACTGTATTTGAAAACACAGGGATGAAAGATGTTTTACAGTTTAAATTGTAAAAAAAGAAGGTGTTTTGTTTGTGGGTTTAAATAATATTAGTATACTATTTATTTGGGTTTTGTTTTTTGTGATTGAATACACAGTACTGAAACAGATTTCAGTGCTGAGATATCTGTGTAATAGGTTTGTGCAACACTTAATATTAAAAACTGCCAGAAAAACAATTAAGATGAGATTACTTATTTATCTTCTTATTAGCTAACTGTAAGTAAAATGAAGTCTGAAATGGAACCTCCCTTCTTTCCCCAGCTCAGTTAATGTTGACTGTCACTTTTGATTTGTGCAAGGCTAAATCATTGAACACCATTTCCCCTAATTCCCCATTGATTTTTTACTTACGTATATCTTTTAACTATTTGTTTTATGAACGTGTTAGTTTGGCACAGCCTGGTTTTCGGTAGTGAGGAGGACCACAGGGTTAGCTTCTGTGAGAAGCCGCCAGAAGCTTCCACCATGTCTGACAGCCAATCTCTGATGGCTCTGAAGAGGGACATGCTGCTGGCCCAATTAGAGAGGTTGGTAACGCCTCTGTGATGACATATTTAAGAAGAAAATCAAAACAGTGTGTGCAGAGGTTTTTTTTGCAGGGGCGGCAGAGCATCGCTGCCAGGGGCCATCCCCAGCGTGGCGCTCAGCAATGCTCTGCCATGGCTGCTGCCACCTTGGAGCGACCCACGACGAGCCTTACCTGCCTGGCCTCCCCCAGCCAGCTGTGCTGCGGGTGGAAGGGCAGGGGCAGTGGTGGCAGCTTCCCCTTCCCAGTGCCCTGCATGAAGAGAGGCATTAAATAGCACCAGCGCCGCGGCGGCCACCGCTGCTGCCTGGCTGGTAGTGGAAGCATGACGAGTGATTGCCTGACGTGGAACCTAGACGAGATCAAATTCTTGGTGCTGCAGGATCTTGCAAGAGTCTTTGAATTAATGGAACTCGTTGACAATAGTAAGTGCAAACAGCAGATTTTCCTTTAGTCAGAGAAGAGGAGGAAGAGAGGACACATGAGGGAAAACAACATGGTGACACCAAGGTCAGTGGAAAAGAGAGGGAGGAGGTGCTTCAAGAGTCGGAACTGAGATTCCTCTGCGAACTGTGGTGAGGACTATGGTAAAACAGTCACCCTGTAATGCATGAAGTCCATGGAGGAGGCAGAGAACCACTCACCACTGGGAAAAGTGCTCACGCTGGAGCAGGCGAATGTTAGAGAAAGCTGTGATCCAATGGGAGACCTGGATAGAGAGAGAGACCCACTGGTTCCAGAGATGGAGAGACAGGGGTCTTGCTTCCAAAGTAGAGCAGCCTATCCTTAGAAGACTACATCCCGTGGATGAGTGACCAATGCTGCAACAGTTTTGGGAAGATTGTTTGCTGGTGGGAGGGACGTCACAGCGTAACAAAAAAAGACTCCTTTCCCTGAGCAAACCGATAAAGATCTCGAGTGATGAACTAACCAAAACCTCCATGCCCTGTCTCCATGAGCTGTCAGTGGGAAGAGTGCAGGGCTGGGGGAAAAAAAGATGTTTTAAAGGCTTGTATTACTTCTCATTATACTCCTCTGACTCTGGTAGTAATAAATTTACTTTATACCTTTAAATTTGAACCTGTTTTGCCCTTAGAGTGTTTTTTCTCCCAGTTCTCATCTCAACTCATGAGCCTTTCATTATTTTCTTTCCCCCGCCCTCTACCCAACTGTAGCAAGAGAGAATAAGCGAGTGACATTGGTGAGTGCCCGGTGTTTAGTCAGTGTCAAACCATGACAACGAATTTTCCAGAAACGCAAACTTCAGTTACTTTTGCCAGCTACCCTCATTTGTTTATACTCCTAATTTTATTAACACTGTATTTGCCATTATGTTGTTTCAACAATGAAACATCTTTGTGCAGTGATGCTTTGCTGGATCAGAAAATATGATTTGTTTGACAAATAGTAGAAGAAACTTTAAAAACATGCTATAGTGGTGCATGAGTCTTTACCTATGTGTTTAACTGCAAGCATGAGTAAGCTAAAATGTAATTTTCCAAAACTGAGGGAAAGCTCAAGCAGCGTCTGAATTATTTTGGGGCGTGATTCAGTGAGGCAGATGCATTTTCTCTTGTCTCCAGGTGTGACAGATATTAAGTATGAATTCTCTCCATTTCTCATAAAAGTTATGGCTACCTATGCACATGTCTCTACTCTTTTGTGGGGTACTGTTTCCCAGCTTAATTCAAAGGTGGTAGGATCCAACTGTGGTTTTCAAGAGCTTTGCTGGCTGAGAGCATGGCTGATAGAAAAGTGTTCAGTAGGTTTAGATCAGGTTTTTGATGCAATATTCTCTTTTAATAACAAACCTATTCTAAAAAATATAGAAAACAAACAACAACAGCAACAAAAAAATGGAATAAATGAGTGTTGATTTGTCTTAAGCAGATGTACTGGCAGAAACTGTACAAATATGAAAGCTGTAATAATCTGACACTGCACAACCTTTTTCCCTGCTTAGTTTTAAAGTGAAGAGGTTCTTTTCCCTATATTACTCTACATCTCATAGTTACAAGTAAAGCTGTTTTTTTTAAACTCTCAGCACAAATTGTTTGGGTTTTGTTTTGTTTTGTTTTGTTTTGTTTTTTAATCCTTGTTTGGAAATGAACCGTACATCAAGTAACATGCCTGCTGGTCAAGGTCTATAAACATGGATTTTCCCTCTCATGTGATAATATACTACATAAATAATTATGTACTTAGAGATTAAAGTGTGGTGAGGACTGCAAGCTTACAAATGCAGTTTCTAGTTCATGGTCAGGAATGTAATTGGACATGCTGATGCTGTTGGGGAGCTAGGTTATCTAGCCAAAACAACCTTCCTACAAAAATTAAGAATATTTGTGAAACTAAGATGCTATGTGAACATATTTAATAGACACATGCATATCCACATAACCAGATCTTCATGTTACTTAATCTAAAACATTTTGTGACCTCATAAGTCACCCCATTACCTTTTTGTCTTTTTTTTTTCTGTTCATGATTGGCTTGATATTGGCTGTCTGCCTCTAGTTCATTCCTCCTTCTTAAAAGCAAGGGGACTGAAAATATGATGGAAATTTTCTGGGCTGAGATACAGACAGGCAGAAAGTCTTACCAATTAATGTCACAGGTGACATGGACTAAACTTAGGGAAGATTAATTTAATTTATTTCCAATTAAAAATAGATTAAACCAGTGATTAATAAAGTCAAAACTAAAAAAAAATCAATTTTTTTCTGTCCATTCTCCCTTCTTCCTAGACTTAACTTCCTCCTTCATAAGTCCTCTACTTCCTCCTGTAGCTTCCTGCCCTATCCCACTAGTGGATAAAATCAATTGTTTATGGTGTTACACTTTCCCTATGTGGCAAGTTAGCTTTCCCCTTTTGTGTTTTGATTGTCCTTGGTCTACTTGCATTCCTCTAAGTCTTAAATATGTCAGTGGTCTTAATAATATTGATTGTCACAACTTTAACTCATTGTGTGGTGGTTTAAAACAGCATTAGAAAAGATTTCTCTGACATCAGTAACAATAAACTGTCCACAATAGGTTTAGGCAGTTTGTGCCAGTGCTCCAATGTCATTTGTTTCTCCCTGTACATATCCTTTCCCACCATGACAGATACTTGAGTATCAGAGGATACTTGACACTGGAACACTCTGTCCCAAAGGGAGCAAGATGGGCTTGGAATTCTGCAGTTATGATTGCAGGGGCTGAGAACAAGGAACAGTGACTGAATCTGATTCCCGGAGAAAATGATAAGCGTGTATCATGATTTCCTTTTTTAAGGAAAGAAGTGTAGAATGCTACTCTTCTGGGAATGTTTTTAAAAGTAATTTTGAAAACAAAAAGCATGTAATAAATTTCTGTAGAAAGCAGCTGAAAACTCATAGGCAGGTAAGACAATAAATTTGTGTGTTTTATACATTTTTTTAATTTGAGCTTTTTGAAGGGAGGCTATTCAGATGGTAGGTTCATCAGGTTTATCATTGCTTTCAGGAGGAATTTAAACTACAAAACATTTTCATTTTATAAATTGAGGATAGTAGAATTTTGCATAGTAGTATTTGAGAGTAGTTAATGACAATTAACTTTTCATGCGGTACTTTTGCACTCCTGATGTGCACATGTATCGTGATAAATAAAAACAAAGTAGCTAGTTAGAAAACATTAAAAAATATAGAGGAAGTTATTACTTAACAGAATTGGAAACTATTTGAAATGTTGCCACCAAAGAAACTATCTAGCATAGAAATTACAATGTGTATGCATCTAATGTCCTTGTAGAAGCAGCAAGAGCCAAGAAATCCAAGACTTTATGCAAAAATTCAGAGAGGAACTGCATAAAAATAGCCTAGAGAGTTAAAAAAATGCAAAAGAAAGTTGGCATGATTGAATTGCTGAGTCATAGAAGATATTTAACTCAAGAAGACTTCATTCAGGAAAGTGAAATTGTGTGCAACTGAAGAAAATGAAAGGAGCAACAAATTCAAGCAGGTTAAATATAAAAGGCAGTCCAAATATAGAGTTGGAGAACAACTTTCAAAAGGCCTAAAAGCCATTATTAAATTCTTTCCCAAAGGCAGCAGAGGCAGGAACCTGCAGAGATATGTGAAAAAAGAAGCTTCCTGAAATAATAATGTAATAGAAGAAATAATAAATGAATAATTTTCATTTTCATTCACTCTTGAAAAAATTGAAAAAGTCATGATTCTTGACTTCTTACAGGGTGAGTGTCAGGGTTCTGATTATAAGTTGGATGGCTGGTAGGCAGGCAGATTTAAAAAAGCAGCAGAGTGAATGCCAACATATTACCATTATGTTTTTCACTCTCAAAATAGTGGAAGAATGCTCCTCATTTGCTGATAATTCAGTGATTAGGACTCTTATCTGAAATATAAGACTCCTCCTCGAATTCTTTCCTATATGTGAGGCCTCTTCAGCTCATGAGGCTGCATGTTAGGTACTTGGGTATAAGGCATTCTGTTTTCTATTTATTTCAGGTAGATGAGCTCCAAGTGTCTAAATGAGACCAACCTTCTCTTATGGTCACTGACTAAGCATTTTGTTAAGTATAGAAACTCTGAGATCAAAAAATGAAGGAATGTCTTTTAAAAAAACAAACAAAAAAAGCCTTAGTCTGGTAGATTTATTACTCAGCAAAAAAATGAGACAGATATTGTAATTTTGAGCACAATTAGGCGCTGGTAGGCTTGCTTGTATCTTTTTCTTCAGTTTGGCACTATGTTTCAGCCTGATCTTTCCATGGATATGGTATTAAAAAAAACAAGGTCACCATGAAGAATTGCATGTCAATATCCTATTAAATAAAGAATTCTTCACAAAGAAAATGTTGCAAAAAGCCACAGCATTTGGACAAGATCACTTTATACACAAAAAGTTTTGAATTATTCTGTACAACTGATTGTAATGATGAATAATTTTTGGTAATGTTATTTTCTATAGTGGAGTTAAGGTTACAAAGAACAAGACCCATTTTTTGTCATTTTAATAGCAACAAAATGAGAAAAAAATATTTGTAATCTTCCACACTAAAGAGTTATGGAACATAAAGGTGTCAATTACCTACCAATTGCTTATATACACATTGGAATTTACATTTTCAAATAGACTTTTAAATGAAACTTGCTAGGTCTCCACTAGCGAGGAAACATCATCATGCCCAGGGTTGCTATTAAATATACAGATAATAACATTAGCAGTTTAAGTAATATATATTTTTAAAAAATGTATAGTTTTAAACACTCCAGTAATAAACAGCCACAAGCAGTAGTGTTGGAAATACGATGGTGTGAGGAAATAGCAAAACCTCCATATCAGACAATGTTACTGTTATCCAAGATTAATATGAAATTTGCATCCATGTCAATCTTACAGCTGATTATTTAAGTTAAATACTGCACCAAACACTTCAGAGTAAGATTGCATATATCTTCATAAGATTCTTATGCATTGCACAATTCCAGCAAAAACTTTCATTTTGCTCCTTTTGTTTATTTAATAAACAGAATCAGTAAAGTAGAGCAATAATAGTAAATAAATTTAAAAGTACAATAGAGGAAAAATTTATATTTTTTACCTACTTATACTGTCAGAACATGTATTTTTCTCCAGAGCAGCATACCTGTCATTTGTCCTTTATATCTCAGGTTTCTAGATGTTTCTGCAGAGGAGATAGTACAATTCTGAAGGACTCATTCTTTAATGGACAGATGTGATTTTAAAGACTCAGCTATGTTCACATTGTAAGTGAAATGATAGGTGACAGAGGTAGGGCAAATACTATACCAAAAATAACTGCTACAGCAGTTATTCTTGATACTGTGTTCTCTCAGCACAGCCTTCTGCTACAGGAAGTAATTTTTATTGGGAGAATAAAAATTGGTTTCCAAAAATAAACAATCAGCAACTTGCTTTATCCTCTAGTCCAATAACCCAAAAGTTGTAGACTTTAAGTTTAAGCACTCTTAAATAGATATAAAAACAATTACAACAACAAAAAAATATGTTTCAATATGATTTCATGTACTAGGTCCAGAGAAAGAATCCAATTACCAGAAAGGTGACTGAAATAGGATATTGGGTTGAAAAGCAGTTACTACTTATAATAAAGCCAACATAAAAAATCAAAGGGTTGAAACTAAACCCAATTGAATTATTTAAAACACTTACTGAAAGAAGTAGAGTGCAAAATTAATATGGAGGGGCAATATTTCATACCAGCTTTTTTTTCCCAGGTAAAGTGCTCATTATTCAATAGCCTTTGGTTCATAACCCAAGCTTGTGTAAAAGGTACTGATATAGTGAGCCACTCATAGCTGAGTGGCATGTAGAAGACCAAAAAAATAATTAGTATTCTGCTAGAGATTATTCAAGTAGATAGACTGAGTCATTTATACATCCTTGTGTTAGTTATACTTGGGGGAGGGCAGACTTAGAGAGGTTTTTTTTATAAGAACTTTTATTGTGAGTTGATGGGATTAATTGGAGGCTGGTTTAGTTATTGAGAGTTTGAAAAATTAATTGAAGAAAGTTAGTTTGTTTTGTGAAAACATATTTTGAAAGAGGCANCTGGGCCTTTTGCCTTATACCTTTTTAAGTTTTAGGTGTTGGCTGGAAAATCAAGTGAAACCAAGACAATCCTAGAGTAAGATGACTAATGTAAAGAAAGTTTAATATATTTCACAAATGATATCACATGTGCGGATGCAGGTCATTCCAGCTGACTAGGCCTCCTAAAACCCCAAATCTTCTAGGAGAAAACCTTAAAACAAAACATGAAATCAGACTGCCGACACTAAATATAAGGACGAACATCTAAAAGACCCCTCCTGGGGACTCCTTTTCCAGTAGGAGGGTTCATTGCTCTCACCTCAAGAGGTGCTTAACTTACTATTGTAATGGCACAGATGTAACTGTTGAGGACTGAATATATTCATGACAGCCTGAGCCCTTCACCTTGTATAGGTGAAAATCTTTTGAGAGCTTTTGCAGAACCAGTGTAATTCCTCATAAGTGCTTTAAAGTGTGCCTGCAATTATCAGTCTATCGACTCACAAGAGTAAAAGAAAATTAAGTTTGAAATGTGTGAACTGAACTAGACCATATGGACTCCCAAAAAAATATTTTCCATCACAGGCATAGAGTTTTCATCTTACTTGACTACTGAGAAAAAAATATGTTAGTTCTTATCACCACCTAGGAACTCTACACAAAATGTACATTGAATATATAATCAGAAGTTCAAGTAACATTCAGTATTGGAATCACTGCAAGTCTGAGTCTTCATTGCCCAGGAATAGCACTTTATTCTGTATCTGATATATGGTATATGTTGATTCTGTCTGAAACCTCTCTGTCCTGTAATGTTTAGCTATATAATGGTACAGCCCATAGACACGTAGACATGCAGGAAATCTTGGGCTTTTGTGGGTTTTTTTGTTAAAACTTCTGAACAGAAAGAAAAGTAGTTAAAGCAAATACTGATTATTTCTATTAAACACAAAGCAAAACAGAATCAATTCTCATGGTGATTGTTCTCTCCTTATCTGAGTCACTATGAGCTGGAATATGTTTTTTTAATCATCTCAATTTCTAAATTTCTAAATTTCAGGGAAGTGGTCCCAGCACCAAGCCTGACAGAGTTTAAGAAGCATTTGGACAATGCTCTGAGGCACATGATATGACTCTTTGGGATGATTCTGTGCAAAGGGCTAGGAGCTGGACTTGATTATGCTTGTGGGTCCCTTTCAACTCAGCATATTCTGTGATTATTTTCAGTAATTTTTGTATTGACTGTATGTGACAAAAGGAAAGCTATATTCTGCCACCATTAGTTGCACTGATA